>RCAB01000221.1:0-99776 GCA_003640385.1 Setaria digitata | reverse complement strand
ACTTGTGAGGCCGAATTTTGCAGTTCACATTTCAAGAAAATGGAACAGTGATCTACGAAGCGACTGTCCGGGATCGAAGTCAGTCAGTCACTCGAAATCGCACAACAAGTAACGAAATATTGGTGAAATGGATTGCCGTAGTGAAAAGAAAAGGAAATGAAACTCAGATTTTCTCGGTTTTCCACCAGCCAGATAAATGTTCCTTTCATATGAATATGGAAATGTCATCGCCTTCGATTGATCATATAATTCGTCGCAATTATTACAAGTATTAACAGAATATCTTAATTAAAATTATCAAGTTTTCTTACTGTTAAATAAGCTAATGGGTATATATATATATATATAGCTTACGTCTTGTTAGGCCATGTTTTCCGGTTTCAAAAAATTTTTTTTGAGTTTGAAACAGCTGCAACATACGACCGATAAAGTGGATGAAATTGCTTTGGCATTGTACAGAAAGATTCTGGATGAGATCAGTGTTGTTGGAGCACGTGTTGTCAAGATTATTTTCAAACCATCATTTGATAGCACTGCTCGGCTGATGGAAAATGGTGATTTTCGAGTAAAATTTCAAGACGGTATGTGTATGAAAAGTGTTTCTCCTGAGCTAGAATTCAGACCTTCAAATTGTGCTTAGCTTTAAGCAATTTTTAGAAATATTATAAGAGAAATTGTATTCATAAATTCTTTTTCTTTTTTTTCTTTTTCTTTTGACGGAGGACAAAATGTAGGAAAGTCGTAAGGGTGCATTTAGGACCCATACTTAAGTGTATGTTGGGTTGTTCTTAATAAGGTTGGAATAATATCAAATTTTTAGTAATTAATTTTTTCAGGTAGATTGGCCTTGTTGAAAAAAGGAACTGATTCGGTTGTTGTCACAAAGAATAATAAACAACACAGAACTTTATTGAGTGGTAAGATCATCATTTAAGTTATCATAATCACCGAGATGTCCGTCCTCGTTGAACACAACCGTTGCCCATCTTTCTTTTTCAAACAAAGTATCCGTTCCATTTGGGAACGTCTGTTAATGACTGTTGTATCCTTCGAATTCCAATTTCATTCATTTTTTTTTTTCATTCCTGCATCTTTTTTTTGAATGTATTCACTATCTTTAATTATAATGTCGACATTTTTGAAAACTGTGATATTTTTATTTTATATTTATAAGAAAAGTGTGCTACTCGTCAAAAGGACATCGAAATTAAAAAGTTAAAATGAACATCATGTGAATCAAGCTTTAATCTTTTATTTCTAGAGGAAAGTTCCATGTTCGACTGTGCTTATAAGGATGCACTTTTGCTGGAGACCTTTTTGGAAAGTGCATCGTTTGAGATTGTGAAACCATTTCCATTTCATTTCTCGAACAACAGGTTGCTTGCTCTTCGTTCCTTCCCATTGAAAAAAAAAAAATTCCGTTTACTTATTCTGATATTTCAGCCACTTTATTATGAATGAGGCAATGTTAGCAACAAAAGAAAACATTTTGGGAGAGCAACATACGAATCATATCTCAGAAAGACTCATCAATACCACTCAACAACAATCACTGAGCAAAAATTGTCATTCTGCAGATTATGTATCAAAGCAGCCACGTGCTCCACTTCGCGATCGAAATGCGTCACTAGCATCGAAAGTGATTTCATTTTTTAAATAATTTGTTTCAAAATCACCAAGTTCTTAAATTTTTTCGATTTCATATGGTAGTGAAAGAAACGTATGTTTAGTTTAGGTTTTTTGCAAGCTATAACTGTATTATTCATGAAAGGACTTAATATCTTTCAGCTTTTTAAAATTCTTTTAGAATTCAAACCTTAACGTTGAAATTGTTCAGAAAGCTAGAAGAACAAGCTCATCATCACCCGAAAATCTGCAGCTGGTGGGTTCTATAAGATCAATTTTCTGTTAAGTTTTTCCTTAGATTTTCAGTTACTCTAATTCTATACATATGATCAATGTATTTGATTCTTTAAATTTACATATGTACAATATCTAGAGTGGTCATCGAGTTCGAATGCTTGCTGAAGGCGAATACACCTTGCGTGGTCAGTTTAATAAAAATGTGAGTTTACAGTGTGTTCAGTTTTTGTCAGGTGCGATGTTAAATATGCCATTCTTGGCAAGTAAATTCGTGACAGGAAAAATCTTCAGTTTTCATCTTTTTTTTTTTTTTCATTTAGGGCATGCAAATTCCAACGCGGATCATTTTAAATGGATCGAATATTGTTCGCGAATTACGAATATCCTCTAACGATTCAAAAATTTTCGTTTTCAAAGAAGATGGTCATGAGACGAGGTTATCATTTTTTTTTTTCGACATATTTATAAAGTAGAAGCTTTATAAAAACGTTTAAAAAAAAATCAGTATTTGCACGGTTTTGGAAATATGTTGATTGCATTATCATTACTGATCATTTTCTTTCTCATTATACATGTATCTAATTGACTTATCGGGTTTTATATCAGTTCTGTGAAACGAACTACGCAGTCGTGCAAATAGGAAATTGATGTTGAATTTTTGAATAATTTGAGGTTTCGCTTTGATGGTATCGATTACACCTGTGTTCCACCAAGAGCTCGAAGCCTTCTTTTTACACTCTGGGAGAAGCGATCGAGATTGCTTTAAGTTTAGAAAGCATTAATTCTCTTTCAGTTACTGATCTCTGCTTTATTGATTACCTGGTTTTCATTCAAAAGTGTTTGGAATTCATCTCCTTGCATCGTTTCTGTTGAGACAGCTTAATTATTCTTAGGGTATGTGGGACTCTATGTTCTTAATTTGCTTCAAAATCACCATTTCTTTCTCTGTACTTAATAGGTGTTGATATTGTGAGTGTTTTGTGTTTTACTGATTGTTAATTCAGCTGTTTAATATGAGCTTCAGATCCCTTTTATTATATTTTTTTCAAGGTTTTCAAAACTATTTAAAACTTTTATCTATAATTTGTTGAAAGGTGAGTAATGGAGAAGTGGAGAGGATGAAGCTTAAATGTAGAAGGGTCGTTTAAAATCAACTAATGCCACATGTGTGTTTTATTTTCTGAAAAAAAAAATTGTTTACACAAATAAATTGTTGTGCCAGTATCTGTATTTTTTGTTTTGCAGAGTTTAAAATTATATCCATAACTGTTAATCCTATTTTTTGGATAATAATTGAAAGAGGTTCATCAGATAATGTAAGTTTAGTTGAGATTTATTACTGGACTAGATTGTCTCGTATTTCGAAGCCATTTAAACTGGTTTAAAAGCTGCAGTGAATTTGAATTCTTCACTGATGAAATAAAAGTGAGAGATGACGGAGGCAAAAGCTGGAATGATTACAAAATTGTTGCATTTATCTGATCCTCATGCCGGGAGTTGAAGATGGGTGACGAGGGTGGAAGCACGAATCTTATGGGATTCTAGTGTCTAGTGTTTTCGTATTTTGTTAAATTTTTACTGAGGTTAGAGTAACTTAAATATTACAAATAAAATAATTCTGCACGAATAATAATAACAGAGGTCGTCAGTGGTTCTCTAAAAATGTCAAAAATTGAGTCCCATTGAAACAGGGATCTCAATGTTGCAGTGAAATACTAAACATTTATTGATAAATAAATGGAATTAAAAAATGTTATGCTGAAAGTTTTGTAAGTAAGGAATTAAGCCAAGGAAGCAAAAGTCGGATTGTTGACCGTCTCAGATGCTGACATTTTATCGCCTATTCGCTGTCAGGTCAAGAAATGTAAAATATGGCCATAAAGTGGATTATTTGGCAATTACTCTTAAGGCTTTTTTCTTTTATTTTTTGAAAAAATAAAGCCTTTTTAAAAAGAATTTTCAAAATAACCTTTCAATTTTCATCTTGCAGAAGCAGAAAATATTGACACTTGCTTTGTGTTTTAGCGTGAATTTTTCAATTTTTTTTTTTGTCAATTTTTTCTTATAGTTTTTTTTTTCATTTTAAAATTTTAAATTGTTTACGAACAAATTTGTGGTTTCGAATAACAATTGTAACATTAATTGTTATTTTTAAAAATTATTGTTGCTAAAGAAATTAAAGAGAAGTTAGTTACTAAGAAATACAATGCAATTGAGGAGTGAAGCGAAGCTATAGGATAAATCGAAATTTTGAGATTAGAAAGAGTCAAGATGCAAAATCACCAGTTGAGCAAGAATTACGAAAACTGATGAGGTAATGCCATCTTTCTTTTCAAATATAGTAATTATTCGGTTTGACCATTGTTATATTCCATTTTAAATTTTTTTTTTTTTTTTTTTTGGTTTTATCAAATTCGCAACATAATTTAAAATTTTGTTTGCAAAAATTCGTATGCAATGGTGGGATGAAGATAATCACATTTAAAATAAATACCAAAATTCATAAAACAGCAGCGAATCTATGAAACATCATTGCATTTCAAAATTTTAATTTTAAAATTTTATACACTTCACATCCAAGCATAGCAATTTCCTTTAAAATAAAATTTTCCGCTTACAAATATATTTTCAAGCAAAAAGTTATTTAAAATTTTGGTGTTTTAAATTTTGCTTGCATATTTTAGAATTTGTCAAGTTGACAGCAGCACTATTATTGTCGATTACATTATAGGACAGCTTTATCATTCTGTTTTTTGGAGCATTTTCTTTAAAATTTTAGTTCCTTATCATATTTCATCATATTGCTACTGTTCTCGAATTATCTCTTTAATTGCTCATTATTATTCAGAATTTGATTTGGAAAGTTAATTCTTGCTTGCTAAAAATGAAGCATCAGCTGTTTATTGCAATACTGTTTGCATCTATAAGAAATATATATATTCTTTTGAAAAAATTATTTAAAATTCATTCCCTAGTAAATTGAAAAATTTTTATGAAATGCTAAATGAATTAGTGATGTAATTATTTGAATCCCTCATTTCAACTCATTTATATCATCTTTTTACCAGTTTGTGTCTAATTTTATTTCAATGATGCCATTTATTATTGAAATATTTCTATTCAAATATATTCATTCAACAATCTGCCAAAAATATATATATATATATATATATGTATATGTATACATACACACACACACACACACGCTCTAGCAATAGAATTTGTTCTGGTAATGGGATTATAATTACCGAACCACTGATCATTAATAATTGATTTTAATGAGGATTTCAATATTGCGAAAAATGATGATAATAATAATAATTGATAATAGTTAGCGTATGTTTATATACATACAGGTATGCAATAACGAACAATTACCGTAATTTTCTATCAATCATCACCTCTTCTACCTGTAACCTCTCTCATTCATTTCACTTTTCTCCTCAGCATTCGTTCTTTTTAATACTCCCTTAGACATTGTCAATTATCGCTGAGATGTGTGTATAGCGATTTCACAAATTATCTTTTCCTATGGACCACTTGTAATCATTTTACTTCACTCACCTGAAAATAATAATAGCAATAATCATAGTAATGAATAGTAATAATAATAATAATAATGATAATAATAAATAATAATAATACTAAGGGTTTATTTTCAATACTGAAAATTTGAAATGTCCTTCATGAATATTCCAGAATTATTGGAACATTCTTGATTACCAATTTACAACCATAATATATATCAAAAATAGATGGATCGATTTGAAATATTTTATCTTTAATATTTTTATTATTTTATGTTAATAATAACAAAATAATAATAATAACAATAACAAATAATAGCAGCAGAAATGGTTATCCTAATACGCTTAAAATAGATATAAATAAATTAAAACGTTGAATTACTAAATATAATTACTCATTATTATCGTGATAAATGTGCGCGAAAAATGCATTTAAGAGTGATAATCGCTGTTGTGATGGATGAATAATAAAAGAAAAAAAAAAATTAAATTGAACTAATTATTTTATATAATTATCATTACTGTCATGATAGGTGGATAGCTATAAACAAAAAAGAATTCGTCATTTACAATAATACATTAATAATGAAAGTAGTAAAAAGCAAATTTAATAGTAATTATAAAATTTTATTCTTTTTTAATCCAATTTTTTTCCCCTTCACTGATTATAATTTTTGTTTTTTGTTTTTTATTTTTTTGCTACTTATTTTTAAATGTTGAATTGAACAAAATTTTTTTTTCAGCACAAAAAAAAAAATAATGAAACAAAAATTAATAATTTATAAATTGAAACTGTAGAAGCGATTGTAAACAGTCCTTATGAAATAATTAACATTGTCATCGCTCATCAGAAAAGCTCTATAGTTATTTGAAAAGTGTTACCGTTAATTGTGCAATAAATAAACATTAGTTTCTTTCGCTTTTATTTATTTTTTTTTTTATCCGAAAGTTAAGTATAACAGTTACCAAATTTACTCACAGCCATTTATTTATTCTGGACAACTTTACGGGCAGCTTAAGTCATCCTTCAAACTTGCCCAAGTAGAAGTAAGCTTAGATTCAAATTTCATTTCAAAACAATCATTGTTCTATCAATCTGTCACTACAAATTTTCATTTCATTCTTCTACTACCCTCTTTTTGCATGTTTTTTTTTTTTCTTCAGCAATTAATCATGATATCGTATGATACTTATGATATTGGTATGATATTTTTAGTACTTCTTATTAAAATGAAAATCTTTAGCAGAGAAGAAAAACTAGACAGGTGGTATTTGGTTCTAAGAGATTTTGTGCAACCTGATTTGTTTCAAACATATACTGCTTCATCCACAGAAATTTCACATAACACGTGACGCTACGTGACATCACGTGTGACAGCATACTGTATCGAAAGTGCATGAAAATATATTTATCTCGAAAAGATGTTTATCGCATTTTTATCGCAATATTAAATGAAAACAACTAATAAATTCCATTCCTTACCAAAACATTCGCAATGAATTCCTAACACAGATGATAGTGAAATTTCAATTGATAAACTTTCGTGCATCTGATAACAAAGTCACTCAAATACTTGAACTGATAACAACTAATTCAATGGAGTACAATAGAAAATTAGTTGTACTTTTGAAATAAATTTTTCACCTCTATTGCTTCCTACTGACATTTCATTATCTATTAGGGCTACCTAAATGCAAATTTAAAGGTAATTTTTTTCTTGACTTTTAAAATATCACTTTTTAAAATATCCTTTTAAAGGACAATTCTGTCATCTTATAACTTGATGTAACATGTACGAAGAAAGTNTTAAAATATCCTTTTAAAGGACAATTCTGTCATCTTATAACTTGATGTAACATGCACAATAACATTCACAGTAGTAAAATATTGCTAAAATTGTAACTTTTACTAATAATATCAAATTGTGCAATAATTTCTCACGAAGAAAGATTATCAAGAAACTCCGTGGTATTTTATTTTATTAAATTGCGAGTTGAAATGTTTTTGAAATAATAATGTTGTATTTCGTAAAAATAGAATTTTCTGAAGACTTTACGTGAATTCATTCCATTTTTCTAGGCCAAAAAGCAAGCAAGATGTTAGAAGATTATCGTCTCGCAAATAAACTTAATTTGTTCAATCTCTGTGAACTCTGATCTGATATGAACTGTACAAAATTATTAATTTTCATAAAAATTTGATCCTTCACAAGAATTAATTGAAGCCTACCGTTCAAATAATGATGCAATTGGTTGAACAACAAAAGACAGTCACGAAAAATTGAATGAATAAATAAATAAATAAATAAACAATGAATAAATAAATATGAATAAAATCTCATGCGAGCATAATTTATTTAAATATCTGAAAACAGATGTACTAAAACATGACGAAAATATAGACGATATATATGCATACATAAAATTGCATCGTTCCGGTATATCTTTTCCGGTTGTGTCGATACATCTAGTCCGGCTTACCAATCACTGGAACAGGGTGCAGTCGTTTAGATTCAGCAAGCATCATATAAAGAAGATTTCGGGAGATATTCACAAAAATTATCAGTTGAAAAAAAATTATTCATTCAATTCTCAGGTAAATATCAATAATGAAATTGTCACACCAAATGAGTTGTGCTTGATTATTTATTTATTTATTTAGCTTTATGTATGGGCTAATTAATATTTATAAATTCTTACATCTTCTGTTTAAAAATCATTCGCACCAAAATGAAAGGAATAATTCTTACTTACAACTTAATTAAATACATCCANAAAATCATTCGCACCAAAATGAAAGGAATAATTCTTACTTACAACTTAACTGAACGAAGAACTCTCGAAATGTTATAAATATTCATCCATCTCTCAACAAATTCTGCCTACTCCTAAATTTTTCATCATATTGAATTTAGGAATAAATATTATGGAAATAATTTAAATTATAAAAATGGAAAAGAATAATTCCTAACGCTTCTACTTTATGAATTCATGATCGTATTATAACTAAAAAGGACATTCTAAAATCTTAATTATGTGATTTTTCAATAAGCTTCTATTTATGCTACTGGCATAATTTTTCGCACCTTTTAAATAAGCTTTATTGGTTGGTAAATAAATGATTTAGCGAATAAAATTGTGAACACCTGTTCAGGTGTTTTGTTGATATATGTCAATTATGCTGTCAATTATTCGATTACTGGAATATAGAAGTTTTAATTGATTACGCAATGATATCTAATAATTCTTTTATTTTTTACTTTTTTTTCTAAATATATCAAATTAGACATTTTAAATGTATATTATGCAATATTGTTTTGCTTATTGTTCCAGTAATTTTTAGAACTTATAAATGATGCCTATTTTCTCGGGAAAAAATACTCATTTAATAGGAATTTTACGGATTTTCTCCCATATTTATGCCCAATTATTTTTGCTACAACTATGTGAAAAATCCTTTTCTCACCTGTCTCATCTTTTTTCATTCTCCTTTTTTTTTTTTTTTTTTTTTTTTAATATAAAGGTAACAAGAATCTTTGGCCATTTGGAATAATTTTGTTATGTGAATGAAGAGGAAAAATGATTTCAAAAAATAGAATTTACAAGTTAGAAGAATAATTTAAATGCAGGGGAAGACAGAGAGAAAGAGAAAGAGAGAGAGAGAGAGAGAGAAGAAAATTGGTTGCGAAAGCGAATTAAATAAGCCCATTAACAGTAGCATTAATAATAGCATGTTGTCATCGCTTTTTCGCACAATTTTGTAAATTTTTTTTTTTCACTCAAAAAAAAAAATTCTCACTCTTTTTTTTCCTGTCATATCAAATAAGTGGGCATAACGAAATGTACTTCCTGCAGTAATTGCTACTTTGCAAGCAGATGCATGTGCAATTTACAAAACAAAAGAGAGCAGAAAAAAAAAAAGTGAAAATTTTCTAGTTCATTCTATTAGTCATTTAAATTGAGTGAATAATTTAACTTCATAGATTTTATTTTCTAATTGTAAGAGAGAGAGAGTGAGAAAAAAAAAACAATGCTACATAGAATAGTTCTTCAAAATAAATTATCCCAAAATTTAACTAATTATTAATATCTCTAAAAAAAAGAAAAAAAAAGTAACTCACAAAACTGAATGACATTCATTATGAGATTAAAGTATCGATAATTATTACATTAGTAAAATGATTTAAATTTTTTGCTTGTCAACAATATCTTTTAGAACAGCATTATTTGTTAGCTAATTTGTTGTACGATGGAATGCATTAATTGTCATTGAATGTCATTTTACACACATTTATGTGTATAAAAGTGGATTGAAAAAAAAATTTTCTAGGCTAAAGAATAGCAAATTTTAATTTGATATTGTATTTTTTCCGAAAATATTTTCATAGTTTATTTGTAGTAGAGGGAAACTAAAAGGAAGAAAAAAAAAAAAACGAATTATTTGTCTTGAAAAAGGTAATAATTTTAATATATCATTATTATGGCTACTTATTTTTCCGTTTCGGTAAAATGAATAGGAAATAGAAGTGCTACTTAATGTTGCAATTTGACACTTCATCTTTAATTTGTCAGGTTTAGAAGTATCCACTTGTTGTTGTACATAGGCATATTTGTCGACATTACTTCAGTACTTCTTAACCTATTGCCCTTGAAGAAAAAAAAACTCCACTTCTCTTCTCCTTATTTTTGCAATTATTTGTATTCAATTTTTCTTTTTCCCCTTTTTTCTTCTTTTTTTTTCTCTCTCTCTCTCAAAGGATTTTTTTTTCTTTGCTTTTTTGTTTCGTTTAATTTGCAATTGAACTAGGAGACAGTTGTTTCTTAGAGGATTAATAATATTGATAAGTATGAGCAAATTTAGCATTTTGAAATATTTGATGAGTAAAATGGAGTGAGAAAGATGCTTCAATTATTTTTATTGAGATTTTTAATTTGACTGCATAATGAAAGGCACAAAAAATATGCTTCAGTGGCATGTAAAATTGTTTACTTATGAAAAGTGCGATTAACAGATTAAAAAAAAAATATTTCATCTAGAATACTNAAAAAAAAAAAAAAAAAAAAAAAAAAAAAAAAAAAAAAAAAAAAAAAGATTATAATGAATAATGATTATCATTCATCATTACAGCTATTATCACTATCATAATTAGTAATAGTAATATGTTGTTATCATTACTGATAAAGTGATTGTGCTTTTGCAAAAATTCTCCATTACCATTAAAATCGTCATTTTTTCAATAGATTAAAAAAATCCCTGATAAGAGCTGCTTTCGATGTAGAGCACATTTTAGGTGATGAACTGCAAAATTCCGTTATTGAATTAAATTTTGGAGTTTGAAATTGAAAATGGGAAGGATAATTGAAGGAAGAATGGAATGTAATGGATAAGATTAAGCTAAAAGATGCTCAAAATGGGTTATTGCTAAGAGCCTTTTCCTCTCTTTCTCCCTCTCTCTGTCCCTCTCTCTTCACCAAAAAGAGGGACAGAAAGGACGAAAGAGAGAGAAAAAAGGAGAGAAATTAAGAGAAGGTTTTAAATTGAGATAAATGAAATGCCTCTGAAAGCAATCTGGTTTAATCCAATTTTCTGGTATACATCCGTTTGAAAGTGCCGTCCATTTTCTTTTGCAATTTATCACAATTCCGATAAAGTACCACTAATCATCATTCATCATTCTGCCTAATGCACTAACAAAAAAAAATGATAATATATTTATCACAATTATCATCCATATCATCTCATCTGAATGCTTTGATTATGAGCTTCAACAAATGCTTTTTCCTTTTTATATATAAATTTAAATTGTCAGAAAGTCTAACAAAACCAATGCATTATAAATGATTTCGTTTTCTTTTTTTTCTCCCTCAAATTTTGACATTAAAAATTTTATTTAGAAGGTCATTCACAGCCGATCAATTTTTTAATTATCACGAATTATGCTACTATAAGGACGGACTGTTAGCTAGACATTCTCAGTGATTGTCACTAATAAAAATTTCAAGTCAAACTTCAAATATTTCAGGTCCTTTATAAATATATATATATCATTTCATTTCACTTAAATGATAAAAAATATATATATATATCTAAAAAAAAAAGCAAAAACCTTAATAAAGAAAATTTTTTTATAATAAAAAGTAGATATTTTTATAAGTGAATGGATACAGTTGAACGAAAAAGGTATCATTTAATTAAGAAATGTTTGATTAATTTTTGTAATTTAATTTTAATAGCACATTCAAATAATTTGCTTTCTGTTTTGTGATAAAAAAAAAGAATGGCTGAGGAAATTTTTCCACTTACATCACTTCTAACTAGTGTATATATAGATATGGTATATATATATATATATATATATGGTATTTTATATATATATGCGGTATTTTCGTTATTTTGGAAATTTCATATATATATTTATATCTTTCCAAAATAAAAGAAAAAAAGTAGAATTTAATTTTTATCACTGATTAACAGATTAATGAACCAAAAATTTACAGTGTTCTACAATTATTCTGTAATTCCTATAATTTACACGCAGTGTGTGTGTGTGTGTGTGTGTGTGTGTGTGTGTGTGTGTGTGGGTGTGTGTGTGTGTGTATGTTGTTTGTTCAATTGATGCCTTGGAAATAATAGCAGATGAAGTGATTAAAATTTTGTACATTTCTTGAATGAAATGGAAATAATTGTTTGTTGAGTGTGTAATTTAAATTTTCCGAAGTATATTTGTCTCACTTGTCGTCCATACTTGACACGTTTTAATCTCCTTGTGACATCCGCTTCTGAATCCATTTTGCTCTTCGAATCATCATCATTTCATGAATCCATTTCCAGGAATGGGATTCATGAAATGATTCGTCTCCTAATATATCATTAAATTGCCATCCATCTATTTTTGCGTCATTATTATCGATCAAAAAAGCCAACGTCGCCCTTTTTTTTTTTCATAAATCTTTCTTGAAAATCACTTTCAACGATAATTTTATGAACATTTGATTAGTAATGAAATATTTTGACTGAATCACTGAAGAAATATGTTTGTTATTATAAATTTCACCAGAAAGTAACAATACAAATATATATATTTTATATATTGGCACAATAGTAATGACTGAATAGGAAATTTTATAAAGGTGAAAATGAATTGATCGATGAATCTAATATTGGCAACGATAATATACCACCGTATTATTTATTCATCGGTGTCATCAAGTCATGTTTTTTTTTTTTTTTAATTAAAAAACTTGAGAAAAAAGAACTAAATAGTTGATAAACATAAGTGAGAAAATCATATTTATGTCGATTTATTGCAAAAATAATCAATAACCGTAAGCAATTTTTTAAATGATAGTAATTGTTTGGTTCCATTACTATGATTTTACCTTGTAATTTTCCTATTTAAAAAATCTGTTCACTTTAGAATAATATCACTTTATGAAAACGTATTGAACATATATTGTTTGTCATCATTTTGTAATTTTTTTCAGTGCAGGGATAAAAAGGGAAATCAGGGAAACCGGATGATAAATTATTTGATCAAACTATAATGATATCACTGATAAAAATGAAATTGAGCTGTAGCTATATCAAAGAAGTTGACATACAAATAGATCAGATGAATATGTAAACACATTTGAATAAGTACAGCAAATAAACACATATTGTAATATACTTGATTTTCCCGTAAATCTTGAGGAATATTGAGGTCATTTCACTTAAATGACAAACGAGTGATGTAACACAGAGTACTAATGTGTTTATATGTGTATATGAACAATAAATAAATGACTTATCTTAACATATGACGTGTTTAATTGTCAATAAGATCAAACTATAATTTGTTTTAAGTTTATTATTAAATTAAAAATTCGATCAGTTAGTTAATAAAGCTTTATGTCATCAGTTTTTGCTTTCATCTGATATTCTTCCGCCATTCACAATGAGGCCAATCATCATTATGATTTCATTCATCTGGATATTGCCCATAATCATTCTAAAACATCAAATGATCCATTTCCAAGTCCGATTAAATCCAAAAATCTGCGCTGCAACATTTTCAGAATTTTGAAGAGCAAAAAATCAGTGCAAATGTTTCCATACTAAAAGCACTAATGACTTCATCAATTAACTTAGTCTTCTTTTCTTTTAATAAATCTCGTTAGAAGCAAGGGAAGGACAGATTGAGGAAGAGTAAGTTTTTTAAAAAATTAGAATGATATTTGATTAGATGAAGAAGGAAGGTTAATTATATTCTCGCAAACAATACAAATAATTTTCCTTCATGTGCAAATGAATGACAATTCGCGCATTTGTTGCGTAATTGATGCAAAAATTGGTGCATCCATTTGGAAGATTTCAGAAAAAAAAAGGAAGAAAAAATAATTTTTTTTTTCTTCAATAGAAAAGAGAAAGGAGAAAAGAAAGAGGAATAAGAAAGTACAAATGATTAGCGTTATGATAATTTTGATTAGACTAATAATAATTTTGATTGCTTTCGAGAAAAATTTTTCGATTTTTCGATAGAAGATGAATAGAGAAACAGAAAACAAACAATTAATTCTTTATATTATGTAGTTTTCGAAAAGAATTTCACAAAAATTTTGATAATTTCTTCATTTTTTGATTTTTTTTTTTTTAATAAAGAGTAACAATAATAGCAAGGGAGAAAGAGGAAGAGAGAAAAGGGAAGATTTGGGGACAATGTTAATGAAGAATGGGCCATCGACCTTCATAGGATAATACTATTCAGTTTCAAAACTATTATTATCATCATTTCAATGTCAGTTTTATTTCTTTATTTTTTATCTTCGCTCTTCCTCTCTCTCTCTCTTTTCTTTATCTCCATCTCCCACCCTTTTCTCACTTTAATAGTCTAATTTTAACATATTATTTGTATTATATCAATCAATCTATCCATCTCTCTTATAATGCTACATATCAATATTGATAATTCCATTATTTATATTTCGACAAAAAAAAAAAAATTGGAAAGAGAAAATTACTATTTGTTATTATTATTATTATTATTAAATCATAAATCATCGTGTGCAATTATTTGATATGTGAAAAATGAAGTTCAAATTTATGAAAATTTTCAGATAGTGAAACTTTTATGTGACATAATAAAGTACGAGCAAAATTAAATAAACTGAAAAAAATTCGTTAGTGCAAAGCTAGGCAAACTAGAGAAATTTTACGTGCAAAATCAAACAATAAAACACTTTAATAGTGAACTAAATGAATGGCACGTGCAAAACTGAACAATCTAAGGAATGGTACGTGTAAAAAATGACTGAGGAATGGCACGTGCAAAACTGAACAAGCTAAGGGATGGTACGTGCAGAACTGAACAATCTAAGGAATGGCACGTGCAAAACTGAACAATCTAAGGAATGGTACGTGCAAAACTGAACAATCTAAGGAATGGTACGTGCAAAACTGAACAATCTAAGGAATGGTACGTGCAAAACTGAACAATCTAAGGAATGGTACGTGCAAAACTGAACAATCTAAGGAATGGTACGTGCAAAACTGAACAATCTAAGGAATGGTACGTGCAAAACTGAACAATCTAAGGAATGGTACGTGCAAAACTGAACAATCTAAGGAATGGTACGTGCAAAACTGAACAATCTAAGGAATGGTACGTGCAAAACTGAACAATCTAAGGAATGGTACGTGCAAAACTGAACAATCTAAGGAATGGTACGTGCAAAACTGAACAATCTAAGGAATGGTACGTGCAAAACTGAACAATCTAAGGAATGGTACGTGCAAAACTGAACAATCTAAGGAATGGTACGTGCAAAACTGAACAATCTAAGGAATGGTACGTGTAAAAAATGACTGAGGAATGGCACGTGCAAAACTGAACAAGCTAAGGGATGGTACGTGCAGAACTGAGCAAACGAAAGAAATCCTACGTGCGAAATTGAATAAAGCGGAGAACTTCTTGAGTTCAATTTTTTTAACAATGTACATGATTTTTTCAACGCTTTATTCAATTTTTTCAAAATTTTATTCAACGTGGGAATATTGACAAAAAAGGAAAACTATGCATGGACCAACGGATCTAATGCGTCAAACAAAAATTTTTTTATTCGTATCAGCGGTGAAAACAGTTCAATTTCATGAATATTTAGTAGTGAATGAGAATAAATTTTTACAAAGAGGTACAAAAACATTTATTAATGAAAATCAAGAGAAAAAGTTTTTTTTTTTTTCAAAATGCACGAATTAATTTGGATTTGAATTAAATCTATTTCTTATATACAAAATAATATTTAGCATTATGTATAAGACATGTTCAATGCATTCCAAAAATGAAGCTATTTCTGTAAACTATTATCTGCACTACTCCTAGAGAAAAATAGGATCACTGTTTTTTTTTAGTAACGATTACCTGACTTAAAAGCTTATGTAGAATACTAACACATTACCTGTAATTAGAGCATCACCAAAATAATCTATTTAGCAAGTGGTATGTGAGCCTCGGTTATTTTCTATTATACCTGATTTGTAAATGTTGTATTTCTAATAAAAAGCTAGAAAAAACTTTTATTAGTCATCTAATGTTTTAATTAGCGAGTGAGGATGAAAGTACGATAATGTGGGATTATTTTCATAATTGAAATATCAATTTTATTTTTTTTTTCTCCAAATTTATTTCAATTTATCTTTTGAAAGAAAAATTTCAAAGAAAAAAATTACAATCAGAAGATACAATATAGTAGTAACATTATCCATCTGCTCTGTTCTACTTTCACCTTTTACCGACCTTCAATTTGGTTAGTACAAACGAATAAGTGAATGAATGAATGAATGACGAAGCGAACGTTGGAACGAATGAATGAGGGAATAAGTGAATGAGGGAACGAATTGAATTAAATGTGATGTGAAGGACCGTCTGTCGACAGATGTATCATTGCTTTGAAATCATCAAATGATAATTAATTGGAAACCAATTAGAAGCATATGAAACTAATTTATTGTTTATAGCAGTATTTAAACTGGAAAATATTTCTTTTTCGGTTAATTATTCTTTCGTCACACTATGAAAAATATTCCACTCAATTCTTTCTTTTCCTGTTTTACTCTTTCAAATTAATAAATTATATATAATTTTATTAACTCATATAACAACTGATTAAGATTATTAGCCGTAAATAAGCAGAATGCTATCTCTTGAAAAGATTGCTGAAAAGCTCTTGAGAAAAAATTTATTCATATCAATTTGTTACATACGATTTGTACATAATAATAATTCAACCAAAGCATTTATTAATCAAGCTTTAAAATCACAGTTGTAAACTTGGAAAAAGAAAAAAAATAACACGTATCGAAAAAAAGGAAAGAAAACAAGCAAGCATTTTTCATCATCAAGTTATATATTATTAATTTGTTAAGACAATTTTGGCAGCCGAAAAAATTAAATAATTTTCTATTCTAATTCTTTTTTTTTTTGTTATTTTTTCTAAATTATTCTTTCGAAATTATCAATTATATTGATTAAAATTTTTCAAACGTTCCAAGCAAGAATACTTAGCAGAAAATAAATGTAATAGAATTGATAACGATCAATCATATTTGATGCATAGAATAAAACAGATAACAAAATGTTAAAATACTAATTTGAAAAAAAAAAAAAAAGAAACTGTCGTAAAAAGAAGGAAAAAAAATCATTTCGGTTCAGGTGATTTCACCTCAACATTAGTATTTATAGGTGTTGCTGATTTGGACTGTTCCATTTTTGGTCGTTCCATTGTAACTGATAGCGGCGGACTTTGGACAAGATTTAAAGTAAAGCTGGAAGTAGGCACCTGAAATGGAAACATAGCTAATGGCAATGATGCTGCTGCAGCCGCTGTTATCGTTGATCCGGTAATTACCGTATTCGATGCGGTTGCGGATACAGTTGCGGATGATGATGCTGTTGCTATTGGTGATGATGGTGCCGCTGGAATCGCAAGCGGTACGAATGACGCAGTCGTTGGTAGATTGCTATGAGTTGCGGTGGGTAAGCCAAGCGGAAGAGGTGCCGCTTGTAGCGGAAAAAGTCTTGGATGATTTAAGGCATTAGCTGCCATGTAGTTGGCCCAATAAGGATTAGTTCGTAACAGCTGCTGAATTGCAGCCACATTCGATGCTTCGTTCAACAGATCCATTCCAACGGCAGCTTGTCTCTTCCATTTTGTCCTAATAAAATGAAATTTTTCCTTTATGAAATTAAAATTTCGAATGAAAGCAAAAAGTATATTACTTAACAAACAAACAAACAAGCCGTTGCATTTGCAATATCATATGAATCTGCATTGTAAAATTATTGTTTACTATTTTTTCTTTTCTAAAAAAAAAATGAAAAATTTGCAAAAAAAAAAAAAATCACATTATCATAATTTATTTCTTCATCTCAATTCTATCATTTTAGAGCATATAAAAACGAAAAAAAAGAAAAAAATAAACAAACAACGAAATAATCAAAAATTAATATTATTTCAATGAATTCATTTACTCTGAATGATTTGTTTTGTGTTATCATGCAGTAAAGCATTTTTGCATGAATGCTCTCAGTTTACACGAATAAATAATTTGGTATTAAAGAAATCGGAGACATCAACCCCTCTCTTTTTTTTTCTCTCTCTCTCTTTTTGACTAAACACGTATTTCCAACATCCAATCATTTTCCATTTGCTTTTGTTCATAATTTTATGGTACAATGAGCATTTTTGGTGGGGTGTTAAAAGTGCTACTAATAAACCTTTTCAACCTTATACTAATTTCTGTATTACATTTCTGCTAACAACTAATAAACAACAGATAAATATTTCGATTATTTTATAAAACAAATGAATCAAGAAATTACAGTATTTTTAGACGGATACGGTAGCTGAATGATAGCAGACGTTACAGTTTGTTTGAACGTGTATGTTATTTTATGATAGACGTGAAATTGAACAGAATTTGGAATTCCTTTTGTAAACTTGAACAAGAATTTGCAATGGAATTTTTTTCTTTGAAGTAAGATAAAACATGTGAAATATTTGTAATATCTTCTGAATGGCATGGTAACAAAATGCTGGAAAAACGAACTAGTTTGATATGCAACATGTACATAATATAATATAGATGGCTCCTTTCTGCTTTAGAAAATCTAAGAGAGTAATTGTACTTTGAAAAGGAAGTCTGGGAGAGAATGGTAGAATTCCAAAACTGGTCATTCTCACTTTTTTTTTCAGGACTAATAGTTGAATAATTTTAAGGAAATTCTCGCCTTATTTATTAGCAAAAATTATTCGAGCAAGTTTTTTATGCCAGCATTTGTGATGCAATAATTGATTATCTGTTGTAATTTTAAAAAAATGAAGCAATAAATATTAGAAAATTGTTAAAATAATTTTTTATAAATTGCTTCTATCAAAATCGCTTAATCAAGCACTATTTGTTGTTTCTCTAGAAAAAAGTGAATTATAAAAAAAAAAAAAAAATGAATAGAAAAATTCAATCACCGTCGATTTTGATACCATGTCTTGACTTGGGTATCCGAAAGACCCATACGTTGCGCCAAATCCATACGATCTTGCACACTCAAATATTTTTGTTTATCAAATGTTGCTTCTAATTCCTGAAGTGAAATTAAAATGAAAAAGATGAAACTTAGAAAAAAATAAATTCTTGATAAATTTGGCAATCTAGCACAGAAGCACAGAAAGCAAGATATTTAAATGGTGATAAAAATTTACTTGCAATTGCTTATCAGTAAAAATTGTTCGTGCTTTGCGCGCTTTTTTGCCGCATCCAATTGAAGAGTGAGAATGTGGACTGCAACCGGAACGGTGTGATTCTGTTGACCCGCTTCTTTCATCCTCACCCAATGATGATAATTCTGAATCAGTAGATATAAAAGATTTGATAGTTGATCGATTACGGTAGCTGTTAGAAGGATTTCTTTTTCTATGTCTTTCTAAAGTAATTTAAAGAAATAGCTAAAAAGCTGAAAAATGACAGCTTAATGATGTATTTCATTTTTTTTACTTTAACTTTTCAAATAGAATTCTTTTAATCGTTCTATTAACAATTTTCCATTCGATTTTCTTTCATGCCATATTTTGGGCAGAGAAGAACTTCTTTTTAATAAAATTAAATCTTTGAATAGAAGATTTTTCNCAAATAGAATTCTTTTAATCGTTCTATTAACAATTTTCCATTCGATTTTCTTTCATGCCATATTTTGGGTAGAGAAGAACTTCTTTTTAATAAAATTAAATCTTTGAATAGAAGATTTTTCCTTTTGTTGCAATTTTTTAAGAAAATGATCTTATAAGAGAAATAAAAAATATAAATATATGGTACTAATCAAATTTTTGAAAATAAAAAATTTGAATAAATTTGAATAAAAAGTAACTTCCCTTTCGTACTAATTTTGATTAAGATTAAATAAAAAAAGAACAATTTAAATTTTTCACCATATAAAATCCCCTCTCTCCTTGTACTTGTCGTTTTTTTCTTTCCCATATATGTTATTGAATGATATGAGAATGGATTATGGTATAGTCATGAAGAGGGAATAAAAGTAATAAATGTCATGAAGTATTTGAAGGTAATTAGTAAATGAATGGTGAGCAAAATCTCATCAATCCACAAATAATCCGTTTTGTTAATCCGGCGATCAATTGTAAAATAAACCCTCACTGGTTCTCATTTCTCTTCCTAATCATATTTACCTCTTGAGCATTTTCTCGTCTGTCTTTTCCGATGATTTTCTTATTCATAATTACTAATTAGCATCAGATAATCCTAAAACAACAACAAAATGATAGAAAAAAAGAAAAGATGCAAAAAAAAAAAATGAAATGCCACAATAATAATCTTTTCACTTCGTTTCTTTTTTTTTTTTTGACGGATAAAAAATTAACCAGAAAAAAAGAAGAGAAAGAAAAGAGAGAGTGCTTAAAACAGGGAAATCATTTTCTCGCCATTTTCTTCCTTTCCTATCCGCCTATGCAGTAGAGTCAATCTTCCGTTTTCCATCTGCCTTGAACGATAACAATTTCCTTAATCCATTTAGCACACTAAGAAGTAGCAATGTCAATTGCTAATAATTACCTAATGAACAGCTTATAAATTAGTTATTATTCACGAACGGATTAAAAAAAAAGGAAGCGAAGAAGATGGAAAAATATGACGAGGTTATAAACGTGAGGAATTTGTTAATAAGCCAGTAATGCAAGGATAAAATTAGGGAAGGAGTCTTTTCCGCTTCAATTCCACCAAATTACAGTTAGCTTGATCATAATTGGTTATTACTTACTTATGGATAAGAATAGCGTCCTATTGAGGCAAATTATTATTGGAGCAATTTTCCACTTTTTTTTTTGTCATTTTATTCGTTAAAATTAAATAGTCCAACAACAGAAAATCATAAATTACCAGATTTAGTTAAATTTTTATCTCTTATTAGCAATTTTGTCATAAAAGTAGAAAAATGGTGAGATGAAAAATAGAACAGGCACGTTAAGCTGATAATACCGCTACTTTGATAGTATTTAAAAAATTTAACAATTCAATTTGCTACTTTTTTTATGATGATGATTAGGAATTCACCTGTTCAGCAGAAAATTTACAACAAATAGTTTGCCATTTCAATAAAATAATCCTTTGGAAAATAGCGCTGTAAAGTAAATTTCAGAACTAATTCTTAAAAATCATATCAAACTTCAAATGCCCTTTATTACTTCACTAAATGATTCGAAAGAAAAGCAAGATTGCTTCAATAATCGCCCAACGCTCATTCAAGAAATTGAATTGAATTAATGCAAACTAATCATTTTTTTTATAAATATATGAATTATAATAAAAACATCGCACACAGAGTTGTTCGAGCATTAAACAGCTATTTTGCGTGATTTTAGTTTATAAGAAAAATAAAATATTTCATCAGGAAATTTTCATTTTTTATAAAAGTAATTTTCGTCGATACAGAAAGTAGGTGGATTTTTTTTAATCTAGTCGAAATAAGAATGTTGGTGGAAATTAAAAACTCCAATTAAAATGCTTTGGAAGTTGGAAAATTATAAAATTTTCAGACTAACGCTAACCATTTTCACCACTTGTATTCGCCTTTTCGTCATTCGAATCAAGAATGTCCGATATCCGGAAACTACTATTACCCGAACTATTACTGCCATGTAAATTATTCGTAGTAGTTGTAACAATTTTTCCGGCATTACTGCTTTGTGTGCCGGATGTTGTATTTAATATGGCTATTGTAGCCGGGTCTACGATACTATATGTAAACGGATTCATCATCAGTTGACGCGGATCCAGTAGATTCATTACCTTCTGTAATAATCAACACTGAATATTTTAAAAGCAATTACTGAATTCTGATAAATATTTATGAAAACACTAAAATGAACTTTCAAGTGACGTATATGTGTGTCAAAATTCATCAATGATTATAGATTAGACAGGAGGTAAAAAAGAACCATTGATAATGTGAGATGCTAATTAAATTTTACAAATTTTAGAAACAAATGCTTTGAAAAATAAAATTGATAAAATCCCATTTAAAAGAAATCAGACTATGAATGAATTGCCATTTTTGCGAGCCTACAACAGTATTTGATACCGTATACAACAATATTTGATTGGTCCGAAAATGGATAAAGTTTATCGGGAATTATAATTCATCAGCCAAAAAATGATTTGCTTAATTATTAAAACCTGGAGTAACACTCTTGTTTTTGTAGCTTTGCTTTGAGTTTGTCTAATTTAATACATTGCTTTTATATCAAAAATTACTAGACACCTACGATAAAAAATTTCGGTTAATGAGTAGTGATTCACATTTCAAGTTTTTTAAAATAATAGTCTAAGAAACACATACTTTTTTCTGCTGCAATAAATGCAATACTAATAATTTTTAGATTACTACTATTAGAAAAGCAAAATTTTTAGAAATAGGAAATGAATTAGTTAAATAATTACTAAAATTACTCAAAAGCCAACCCTTCAAAAATAACAAACAAATTTGTAAAATTACTGGATGAATAAAATTTTGTTATTTATAGTGACCACCATAGAATTTAGTTATGTAAATATATATGATTTAAGTCGAAGATGCAATTTAAATATAAAAAGTTACAACTTTTTTTGCCCTTAACTTTTATTTAAGAAAGGGATACGAAGTTTAAACAGGTGGCAATTATCTGTGTAGCATATTTTAAATAAAAAAATTGCACTAAACTTTTTTTAAAAATAATATACACAATTAGCAAATACTTTGACAACAAGTTTAAAACATAAGTCTTTTTTCCTCGATGTTTGCCTTCCTAGTCTTTTTTCCTAGTACACAAAAGTGTAAACATTTTATCCTGTCTACTTCCATGTCATCTCAATATATGTTGTCTATTTACAACCTATAACAATTATCAGTTAGAAATTACTATCTGGAATGCATAAAAATTTATGTGTAATCATGAACTTTATAAACCTGTATGACTAAAACTAACTATTTAAAAATTTTATTCTTTGAAATTTTTTCTTCAAAATGATATTTATCTGTTTAAAATTCCACTTATTTGCTGAGCAAACAATAATTTATTTTTTCTTTTCCTTTTATTTTATTTTATTTTTTTTTTATTTTTGTATGACATTTGAGAAGCTCTTTGATCAAATAGAGTGCAATAATTTAAACTGACTTGATAAGAAATGGACAGTAAGAGAAAACATTAAAGAATATTTATTAGCTTAATCTTTTCCTGATTTCTAAATTATAGCTCAATTACAAGTATATGAAACAATCCACTAAAAACTTTTGCTCCGAAAATTTTAATTTTTCAGTAAAAAAGATAATTATTGGTCCATCAAACTTAATTTAGATTAGAAAAATCTAACAGAGCAGTCAATTTAGGGAAGTGCTTCATTATCCTCTTTTTCTCACATTTCAACGATCAGAAAATTATAAGAAATAAAAATTATTGGTTTCTATTCATTCAAAATTTTTACTCTTATTATGCAAGATCCACTGAGACAATATATTTTGTTCTCTAACACAATGTACTGAATAATTTATGATCAATTAAGTCAAAATCAATTAGTTGCTATCGATTTCAACTATACTATCTCCATTTCAACTTTATTTTGTTGACATTGCTTTACTGCACCAGTAGTGTGAAATAATGAACAAATTGAGTAATTGAATATAATTACTTATTATGCACATAAATGTAGAAATAACAAATAAGATAACTGCTATTCAACTAAATCAGCCTTTACAATTGACAACTTTTTTTAATTGAAATATTTGCTAGAGTTAATGGAAATCCATCAATCATCCTGGTCTACTCATTTACCGGTCATCTTCTTTCTATTACCAGTCCAACATCTACATCCGTTTCTTATTTATCATTGTTGTAAATAGACAAGTCGATTCAATCATTGCAAATATCTTTAGAAAATACCAGTTAGTAATTACTTTTTTTTTTAAAGTTATTATAGGAAACATAATAAAATATGGATCCAGTAGAGAATATGATACTACCTGAATGCTAATAAGACATGTAATATATTAAACATATGATAATGCACAACACAATCCAGACCAGATATAACAAAAATTTTAATTTAATAGAAATTTCAACATCTAAATTTCCTGATGATTCAAACTATAGATTAACCACAGATCAACATATAACGAAGCTGATCACTTAATCATGAAAATGGCGCAAATGTAATGGAATCCGGATTCAGTGATGAGTCAGACGAATTAAGAGATGAATAGTTAATCCAAATCCGGTAGAGAGTTAAGAAATGACTGGTGTAAGAAAGAGTGAAGTCACCGTAATGGGAATGAGAGGAGAGGCACGGGGTGGGGCAATAGAACAGAACATAACATCTAATAGGGCAACGAATCGTTTTGATTGCTGTCGTTTTGGGACTAAACAGCCATTAGAGTGCCTCTCATTGGCTATTTTGTTCATTTCAGGGTGGAGCTCTCGAAACCTTTGGCATCCGGGCCAATAATTCCTAACACACACACACACACACACACACACATACACACACACACACAGACATTCACTACACACATCCAACTACACGCACGCATCCACTTAAATACCACCATATACTCTTGAACAATCACGTGTACACTCACGTAGACATTTACGTACGCTCACATCCACTACACACATATGTAGGCATGCATCAATTCACATGCGCTCGCTCATATACACGCAACCATCCGCGTTCCAACATATCCCTAATATTTTCTCATGCACATGTACATCCACGTAGGCACTCACGTATACCGTTATGCACAAAGACACACGACAAGTGCAGTTTTTGGTATGAGTGAGAGACAGATTTAGTATTCATACTCCATTAATAGGTGTGCTATTGCTAAAATCCAATTAAATAGAAAAGGTGTGGGAGGAGGAGGCGGTAATGGGTGCATTAATGGATGTCCGCAGATGTCACACAAATGCTGAATGCATGACATGCATCTCATGCATGATACATACTTTAACAGCCCTTTTATACCATTTTGGAGATGATAAGAGGGTGATTATTAGAACATATCTACGCGTAGTTAACAAGCTGGTGTAATAATTTTGTTTTCTTTTTAAATTCATCAGTATTTATAAAGGAAAGTTTAAAAAAAAAGAAGAAAAAAAGAACCACACATTTGCTTATATTTCAATAAATCTGCAGTTCAGGATTATATGTTATAATATACAGTAAAAGCAGCATCATACTGTACATTTTACAGTATTTTTGAACTGTAACAGGTCATATGATGCTTTCATTTTTGCAGTATTCCTTAGCTTTTTACTGATTTCTCGTCATGTCAGTGAAAAAACGAAGCCGTTTCAGCAGTTCTTTCATGTCACCCAGAAGCACTCATCTCCTGTTTTACTTCTAATTGCGATCCAAATATTCAAAAATTTCCACAGAAATTTCCACTGAAAATACTCCGCACACTTCTTTTCCTTTAATTTAATTTAATTTTTTTTGTAAACAAATTGCCACCCAGAATATAACTCTTCAAGTATATTTTGTACAAATCATCAATCTAATAGGTGCTCTCCAATTATTGAAGTAGTAGTTAATAATAATAGAGAGTATAAACTTAATCAGTATATAAATTCTGCAATAACACGTAAATAACCATTACAGAAGTGAGAAGATTTTTTATTCCTTAAATGGATTATCAAATTCAGTACACAGATACAAAAATTTTATTACTTACACTTGGTTTATGATATGTTAACGAAAATTTTAAGCAGCATTTGATATATTTGAAATCAAATTCCTAAAGTTAATTTGTTTATCCTCCGACAAAAAGTTTTTCCCTTTTTGAAAGAGAAATAAATAACAAGAACATTGAATTTTTCACAAACGCATTGCTTATTGTTGTAGTTGACGTTTGACACGCTGAAAAGTAAGCATTTTTTTTTTTTTTTAATCTTTCTAAACATTCGGTTTACGATATGTTAACAGTTTTGTCAACTGAAAAAATGACTGCACTGTAATATTTTTTAGAAACATTTTAAAAAATATATTGTCAAAAAAATACTGCGTGCAAAAATTAAGCATTCATAATTATTTTAAATATTCACTTTTGGCATTTAATTTTTCCAATTTTCTTCGACAGAAAGAAAAAAGGAATAAGAGTTATTATTTGAGCAGAAAAATTTTAAGAAATGCAGAAGTTATTGTTGCCCAGTTACTTCCTTGTCAATTCATTGCTGCTATTTGGGGCAATGAAAGTGCTAAATGGAAACCAGTTGATTTCGTTAATTATTTAAGTAGAAGGAGTGAAAAAGAAGATGAAGAATGAAAAAGAGGAGAAAGAAGGAGGAAAATGAGGAAGAAAGGTTGTTAAAACGATAATAAATTTGTTGGGCAGTTCCATTTTCCGTTTAGTATATAATTTTCGCTTTTGGAAATAGATGTTTTCCGGAAATTGAATATAGCATTTCATTTTGACATTGTTCTTTTCTTTTTCTTTTGAAGTTTTTTATAAAATAATTTTTCAAATTACTCATTTCTTTTTTTCAAAATTATTATAATTATTATGAAGAATTCCTGCTCTCAATAATTATTTCCGATCATAAGCAAAGTTAGGTTTTTTTTGCTTAATATGAAATCTTAATATGAAATAAAAATGAGTTATATTTATCAACTTTTTTTTTAAAGTGATTTCAAAATGTAAAATTATAAACATAAAAATGATATGTGGAATAAAGCGCTGGAAAAAAAGAAAGACCTTGAAGGTTAAAATATGAAGGAAATAATAATCATTAATATCTGCAAAAGGTATTAATAATTGTTATTGTAGTGCGTCAGTAAATAGTACTACTCATTCTTTCACTTATCTATCATATTTTCTGTCTCATTTTTAGTTTCTGCCAATTATGACTATCGAAGAAACAGATTAGCATTATTGTTAATATAATCATATGCAGAAACTAATACTTTATCATCCTCGACAAAGTTTCACCTCTTTGTTAAAGCCCAAATTAGATCATTTTCAATCAGCGCTATAATTTTTCGACCTAATTACTTATTATTATTGCTATTGTAATTAATGATTATTATTAGGACTATAATAATAGTAATAACAAAAATAATAATAATAATAATGACAATAATAATAATAACAACAATAATAATAATAATAGTAGTAATATATTATAATATTTATTATATAATATATTATAGTACTATATTTATTATATAATATATATAATGTTATAATATTTATTATTATATTATTATGTTATATTTATTGTATATATTATATTGTAATATTTATTATATATTATATCATAATATTATATTTTATATATGTATCATATAATTTATATATATATATATATATATATATAATTTATATATATATAATTTTTATATATATAAATTTTATAAATATATATATATATTATAATATTATAAATTACTGTTATTGTTAGTTTTTATTATTTCCAGTCATTATGAGTTATCGTTTTCATTACTAGTTGTTATTATTATTAATTATTTTTATTATTATTGCACTATTTTTATTATTTTCACAATTGCCATTATAAGTAGTGCTAATATTTTTTAATTATTAATAACATTTGTTTGTTAGCTTTCTTTCACTTTTATAATCTCTCCTATTACATCACTGTTGCTTTATTTAATTTTCTTAAACTAAGAAACTATACATAAGTTAATTGTCTTTCTTTATTGAGTTTTTATTGAATTGGAACACTTTTATGATATTTGCAAGCTTTATGCATGCTGCAATTTCGGGACCATTTCCGCTTTTTCTGTTCTGTTGATTTTAAATTTAAAAATTTTTATTCATTCATCTAAATTATTTCGTTTTTTCTGATGTGCAAATTACATATCCAATTTAAATCATTAAAAGTCTTAATTATTTAAGGTGTTTGAAATTTCTAGCATTAAAAACTGATATTTTTGAAGCGCGAATTAAAAGAGAATTTTCAGTAATTAAAAATCGAAAGGGCCTTCTACCAGATGAATTTTTTGCCATTTCAAATTTTCAAAATTTTGCTGTAAAACTACAGCAAATCAAAATTCCAATTTTTCTTAACTTTCGAAATAAAATATTTATTTCGCATTTGAAACTGCTTTAATGAACAGAAAGACAACTAAGTGTGCAAAAAGAAAAAGAGTAGCCAAAATAATTTTCCCTCGAAAACATTTCTATTACTATAATTGTGGCATTCCGAAGGTGCTTTTCATCATCTTCATTTCAGACCTAAAAGGTCAGGAAAATGTCAATTAGATGGTCGAATTAATTATAATTAATTGGTTGATAGGGTCGGCTACTAGAACAGCAGGTTGAAATAGTAATAATTACACAAAATCAAACTATTGCACATACTTTCGTTTCATCTACACCTTCAGCGTTTCCGCTTTTCGGCTATTCTTATTATTATGAGCTTCTTTAACCTCATCCAATTAGTCGAATAGCAATAATTAGGTTAATTATTAAAGAGGCTTTTTTTCCGCCCTATCATAGAAAACTTTTCAAAAAAAAAAAAAAAAAAAAAAAAAAGAAAAAAAAGAAAAAACAAAACGAAACAAAATAAAAACGGAGAAAAAAGAAGAGAAAGGAAAGAGAAACATAAATATTTCCATAAAAGAACATTTATAGAAACGAAACAGTAAGTAAAAATATCATTGTTGAAATGATTCGATACATTCTTGGCGCTATCATCAAAAACAGGTGCAAAAAATAATAATAATAATAATTATCCGTTTGAACACTGTATAATATAAATATGAGAAAAATCATTATTTCCTTCTTCACTCTCTCCGAGAGAGAAAGAGAAAGAGGGGAGAAAGAGAGAGAAAGAGATAGAGAGAAATAGGATGATTCGAAACAAAATTTTGATTTTTTCAGTACATTTTTTACATAAACTCTCTTTAATTTCAGTAAGCAAGCACTTACATATTAACAATTAAACAACTAATTTGTTAGAATAATTGTTTTATCTTGTTGCATTACGTAAATTACATAAAAAAAAGAAGTGAAGTTAAGCTTCTACTAAATTACAACATAAAGTTCAATTTTCTTCAAGTATAAATAATTTTTGTCTAATCAATCTTTCGTTTTTTTTCCAAATTCATTCCGATTCAATTTATAGCCGATCAAATTATTTCGCATTAATTATATTAGTTTCATTTTATTTCATTTCATTTGTATTTTAATATTGTCCCTCTAATTAAGCTCAAAATTTAATGGGTCAAATTATTCATGCAAATACTTTTAGATCATAATAATATAATTACATATTTTAGGACTAGTAATTGTAGCCAAACAATAGCTTTTACTTTTTTTTTGCTACCGTTCCAAATTGCGCCATTATTTTTCTTTCCTTTTTTTTTGTCTTTTTTTTACTGTGATGCCACCTCCACCCGCTCAATGGGTAAAACCAAAGTATTTATTTTCATTTTTTTTTTTTTTTTTGGACTATTATTTGCTTGTATTACTCCTGCATCAATTTTATAACTAATTAAATTATTATTATTTTTTCCTGTTCCAAATTATAATGCTTAATTTATTGCTCTTTTATTGGTGAGCAATTGTCAGATTGATAATTTTTGGGAGAAAATGAATTCAATTTAGAATTTAGTAAAGAAAAATGGAAATTTTAAAATGAAATACAGAAATCAATAATTTGCGATATGGAAATAAATTTAATAAGTTCTCGAATGGCCGATATATTATACTATCATTTAATTACATCATTTTATTTTTATTTACTGCCTTTACAGCGCGTATATATTACATTGTAATTGTATTAGAATAAATTTGATTTTAATTAATTTAGTTTTTTTTTGGATTTAGTTGCATTTAGAAATTTAACGATTTGCAATTTTCATTTTTATCGCTCATCTATTCTTATCAATTGTTGATCATTAAAAATTATGTGTTATTTAGTAATTAAGAAAAAAAAAACAAACAGAGGAATAAAAACACGGCAAGAAACAAAATTTTAAAAACTGAAAATAAATATTATTTCAAACCTTTGTATTTGCCCTAAAATAATCTACAAAATAGCACAGCTAATAAGCAGATGATAACTAAAGTATAATTTAAACGAAAAAATAAACGAAGAAATTATTGCCAATACGACAGATTGTCATTCTATTGTCTAATTAGCGAACAGGTATGTGACACCTGTTGACATTTTTCACCTAACAGCTCACATAACTATTTGAAAGACACTTATAGATAGAAAAACTGATAAGAATATTGTATGATAATTAATGATATTACCTGGTGAATGATGATAGGTGACCACAGATGGCTTGAAGGCTGTCACCAAGTACTACTCATCATAGTGTCCATTCCAATCTTCTCCGTACCGTCATTTTATTGTTTTCAAACTTCTATTATCTTTGTATCCTTTACATCCCTTTCATAATTTATCTTTCTTTACCCTACTTTTGAAATGATCGCTTATCTTATCAATCAAAAATTTTGATCTTTTTCCCATTTCTCTTTTTTTTTTTTGTATTCTTGTCAAGGATTGTTCAAGATATTTCAATTAAAATTTACATTTTCCAATTGATATTGTTGACCTTTTTTCTTTTAATTTATTAGAATACAGGAAATGTCTGCCAATTAGAGAAAGAGAAGAATAATTAATTGAAAATAAATTCACTGCTTTTTCCCTTTTATGCGCTTATTTAATCTTTTGACTGAATTTTTTTGAATAACAGTGAATGAAAGACTGGAATGAGAAAGTTATTTAAATAAAAATAATCAAATCCTTAACAACTTTATGCTCCATTTCAAATTATTACCACTGAATCATCGTTTGTTTTCTTTTGGAAACAAACAAAAAAAAAAAAAAAAGATGAAAAAATGAAAAAAGAAAAATTTCAAAACGTTTATTTGAGAATTATTAGATTGTTATCACATATTTATCAAATAAATAAGCGTTGAAAAGTTTGTGTAATAAACAAACAATGATAAATTTAATAATTCAACATTATTACGATTATCACTTTGATAAATGCTTGATAAGGTAATTTTTATATTTATTGATTCTCGAATTGTTATTATCAATTCTTAAAAGTTTGAAAGTTAATGAAAAGAAAATTTCAGAATTATTTTAACTGAAAATCAAAATTTACCTCATTTAATAGCATATCATGTCGCTAACAGAGCGGATAAGTTTTATTAAGTTTTAATTTTTTGCAGACCAGTCTTATATATTTATGTTATATCAGCTCATTTATGACATTTCTTAATTAGACACGGTAAAAATTAATCCATTCCACTTCATTGGTTAATTCATCGAAATAATATGGTGATGAGATGATGCTGATGGCGATGAAACTGTGTTTAATTAATGAATTATGAATGAAATTTATAATGATGCCACTTAGAAGCTTATATTGTTTAATTATATTTGATTAATATAGTAAGATTGTCATTATAAGGTTTGAGAATAAATTATTTTTTTTAAAAAAAAAAAGGATATTTTTTGATTTGTAATTATTTCAAATTGCATGCAACAAAAAAAAAAAAAAAAAACAAATTTATCATTATACTTGTTGAAAACTACATTGCTTTGATCAAATTAATATTTAGTCATTCATTATAATTACTATTATTATTATTCAAAAGTGCCAATCATTACAGTTTAGCTGCAATTTTAGATTCAATCAGGGAAATACAACAATAAAATGATGAGAGTAATGATAATACTAACAAGAAAACAAGTCGTTAAATCAATTTTTTTTTTTTTGATAATACCTGCCATCCTTTACGTGAAGATTTGATAATAGTTACGTGAAATATATAACGACTAATTGCTGTGTAGTAAAGTTATTTAAAATGATATAATATGCAAACAAAACATATAATATATGAAATTCTTTTACCTAAAAAATTATAATTACAATTTTAGCACATTGTAAATTACATTATCATCATCATACATATATATATATATATATATATCATTCATATCATCTTCTAAATGATGATAATAGCAATAGAAGTAACAAAACAACAACAACAATAATAATAATAAGAAGAAGAAGAAGAAGAAGAATAAGAGCAACAACAACAATAGCAATAAAAGGAGTAGTGGAGCAAATTCTAAAACGACGAATAATATTTTTGGACATCATTTAGCGGCTTGTAATTAAAGACTTCACATTTTGAGATAAATGTATGCCGTGAAAAAGTATTAATGGGCTCACATTGTTTACTTCTATGCGAGCGGTATCGTTTCATTTCAAATTTTCACTTTTTTTTTTTTTTTAAAAAAAAGTACTTTCATATGGCAAAAAGTTACCATTTCAATCTTTTCGATTCTTCTATCCGGTGAAATAAACAAGCAAATAACTAAATAAACAAATAAATAAACAATTGATGAATAAACAAAATAAAATATATTATCACAATATTTAATCGTTAAATTTTTTTTCTATTCCTCTTTTTTGACTGAGTTAAAATTTTTGACGTAATTGACTGAAATTGTTATCCCTTTTTTTTTCTTTTTGTTGCTTTTGAATGGAAGAAAAAGAGATTAATAGAAATTTTGAAGCAAATAAAATTTGAAAAAAAAAAATTAGAAATAAAAGAACAAACAAACCGAAGAATGGATAAGAAAAAAAAAAAAATTAGGTCGAAATTCAAATACAAGAAGATATCATTTATGGAGTTAAAGAAAAGACGTGGGGGAAAAAAGACAAAAAGAGTATATAGCAAGTTTGCGGTCAGCAAGTTAATTAATTAATTAAGGAAAAGTTTAAATCAAAAAAAGAGGGTCTTGTTGTGGTGGTGAAATATTCATCAGAAGTTAACAATGCGAATTATGATATATTATAGTAATGAATTGTAAAGCTTAGGAAAGAAAAGACTGTTGAAATAATTACGCAAAATTTTATATCTCATTTTAAGGTCATAGGTTATGGCTATAAAAGATAACAATATACCCAAGCAATCCTCATTTAGCCATCATTATTATGCTTGGCAACACAAACATTAATTTAGAAATGATGCTAAATTACAGTTATGGCGTAACAATGCAAAATAATGATTCATTACGAATAATTATAATGAGTTACGCTTAAGATATTATTAATGAAATAATTACAATTATCAGTTTCATTTTTATTCTGAACTATTAATAGAACATTAATTTCAGTAGCTGAAAACAAAAATCAATAAATTGATCATATCACAATCTAATATTTTTTTTTTTTAATTTTAAATTTTAAAATATAATTTTTACCAATTTTCCTGACTTTCTACTTGTTTCTTCTGTTTGTTTCCACGAAGCCAGAAACAGTTTATGATGTAATCAATAACTGAAGCGTAAATTAAAACAAAAATTATTGCATGAACGATATGGCTTAGCTTATCAGTGATGCGATCAATTAATCAATGATGGTTTGTTGAAAATTTGAGCAATTAATTAAAGAAATTGGCCAAGAATGAATGAACTCTGAAATAGTATCTTTGATATCATTGCCTTATCACTTATATAATTCAGCGTGAGTTGTTGATAAGACTTTTTGCTTTTAAATATTTCATAAAATTTGAAGGTTTTTCAAATTTTTAATTTCTTCACAACAAGAAAGACAAGGAAATAAATGTTTCTCAATAATTTAAAATTATTTTCTTAATATAAATATTAATGTCCAATGATTTTGGAGATATGTTAAGTTATTACTATTTGAATATTAATCGACTTTTTCATAATAATAAAAACCGTGTTATGTAATAATCTCCCGGCAGTCACTTTCCTGCACAACCGCGGAACATCGGTACATCACCAAATCACTAAGACTTCTGTAAATTTTAAATGCTACATAACATAAGCACTATTAATTATAAAATACGAATGTGAATATAATAGTAGAAACATATGCTTTAAATGTCACAAATTTTATTTGACACTTTTGCGAATAATTTAAATTTAATAGCAAAACTTGCATATTTCCATTCCTTCCAGTAATTAAGCACCAAACACTTTCAAAACTTTTTATCTGATGAATCCTAATTAGTTTAAAACAACTCGTGCATATAACTGCTAATCAAATGAACTTATTTAAATTGTTTATTTTACGTTCAAAATATGCTTGAAAAAAAAACTTAGTTAAATTATTGCATAATTAAACTCATGCACAATAACTGCAGTGACAGGAGTTTGTTTGTCCTAAAATCAGTTCGCTGTTAAATTATTTACGAAATTAAATTCAAACGATGTCAATATTTTCACTAACCTACGATATTGATAGTCATAGTAATATTAGTAATAAAAATAATCTCGAAAATACTCTCGAGAAGATATGATCGAAAAATCACATCTACCGTTAATTTAATTAAATTAAATAATATTGCTCGTGCGCTATTGTTCTAATTAAAATAAAATTAGATCAAAATCTGCAATATGCAGAAGTAATAAAAATATCTTATCATTTGCATATTAAATCATTAAAAAAAATGATAAAACAAGGTCAAGGAAAAAGAATAGAGTCAATAAAGTGTATAGTTAATTGTTTAATAATAGATAAGATTACTTCTCGCACATTAAAATATTTAATCATGCAAACATATAAATTTACATAGCAGTGCCAGATAGTTTTCATAAATTCATATCTTTTTACCGGAAAAAAATAAATAAATAAATTGAAATTTTTGAGAGTAATGGCAGTACGATGCAGTAAGTTACTGTAATTAAATTAATCGCTAATTATCTAACATAAATTTATAAATTATAAATAGACCACACATTTGTTCGTAAATATCGATACTTCCTGAACAAAATAATCAAATTTAGATTATTTAAAAATTACAGAATTATTTTTCTCCTAAAAAAGAAATGATTACTAATTACTACTTATGATTTTTTTTTTCTTAAATTACTAATGCATTTTATCAAATTTTTGATATTTGGTTTTAAAATAAAAATGAGAAAAGAAAACAGGAAATTTCAGAGTTACACTGTTTTGGTAATATTTGAAATAAATTTGATGATTTTATTAATGGATTGAAATTAAAGCGATCATTATCTTAAAATTTGCTGTTTTATGGGACAAGATTGAAAGGGAAGGAAAAAGTTTTATTATTTAGTTAATTTTTTATGAAATGACACAAAAATGCAAAATAAAAATTATAGTTCAGACTGAAGACATTCCAGTAATTGGATTCGTTTTATTTTATTTTCCACTTAGCAATACATTTGTGTGTATTTGTGGCGTATCTAGCAATAATTGATCTGTTAAAAACTAATTACAAAAGGAATTAATTTATAACTCTCATTTTTCCCAAAAGTCTGCGAATTTACCCAAATGCTTTGCTGAATTTCACCGGAATGAATGCATCAAAAAATATTTGTTTCATATTGCACTTCTTTGCCGGAAATATATTAGCAGTTAAGCTAGAAAAAAAAAAAAAGATTCAGAATGAAAACATTAAAACTGCGAAAAACATCCATTTTCAGAGTTAAAATTTTCAATATTCTGGGATTTTGTTCCGTTATTTGGATGATAATATTCGTCAGCTATAAAGAGAATAGTAGAATTTCATACCATTCAAGAAAAAAGAGATAAATACAAAACCGGATGCGGTCACGGACCACACCTGAATACTGAAAAGTTTGCTGCAGCAAATTATTGTAATTTAAGCAAGAATTTAATTCAACTGAGATAATTTGAAAGAATAATTTAACTTTTTGCTAAATCTCGGTCAGCATAAATAAGTATTCAACAGAAACTTCGGCTTATATAATTTCGAAATATTTATTCCTGAATTTTTAGGTTTTCAAAATTTCATCGCCTCATAATACAATTATGCAAGTAAATAGGTTGCAAAAAAAAAAAAAAAAATAGAAAATTGAGTGGAAAATAAAAAGTGCAAATTAATGAGTGAATTATCAAAATGACAACAGACTGAAAATAAATTTCGCATCAATCTGCTGAAAAAGTGCCTTGAATTAAAAATTAAATCGCTTAAAACTTTTAGGCTAATAATAATCGGTAGAATTTGTCATTCTCATTTCTTTTTAATTTTTAATTAATTTTAATTTTAATTTAATTAATTCTTTTTCGATAATTTTATGAAAATTTATGCAAGCGCATGCGCAAAGCTACTACCTAAATGTATTTAAGCTATCATTATGTCTTTTAAAAAAACATTTATTCAAATTTCATTTCAAAAACTGATCTGAAATACAAATAATCTTTGATTGCGAGAATGATTTTAAGAAAGTATGCGTAGAGAGTTAAATTTAATTCCAAAATTCGTAAATAATGAATGATGTGAATTTCTAATTTGCTGCCAATATTGAGAATTTATTAATTAACCAAAATTATTGATTAACTTTTATTATTTTTGAATTTCAGTACTTATTACTTCTTCATTTTCCTTCGTCTCTTCAATGCATAATCATTTATAACAGCCAAGATGAGGAGGAGAACAGCAGCTTAATTATGTTAATAATGTCTTTAATCTTCTGTAATTTCTAATTAAAGAAGAGAAGGAGTAAATTTTGACTGATTTTTTTTTTTTTTGCAAAATTTCGAATGTTATCAAATTAGCATGAAGAATTTAAACGATCAAATAGTGGAGAGGAGAAAAAAAAAACAAAGTCAAGGACAGCAGGAAGTTGTGTAATAATTTATGTAAGCCGAAAAATCACACTGTTCTACGGGAAGTGTTGATAGGATTGCCATTTATTCCAGTTTTGTATTTATTTTGCTGCACGCCGAAAAATCACATCGTTTCAAGTTAGTTATGGCGAATGCTAAAGAGATGTATTTCCTCTTCTTTAATGTTTTCCTTCATTTTACCAAAAAAAAAAATCACATCATAATTTTGGACAAATTTTTAAAAATTTCTTGTCTGAAAATTAAAAGGTATTTTTGAATAACTTTTTTTTTTTTTTTGCTGTATAAAAAATTTTTATCAAAAAACTAAAGTGATAATTTTACGGAAAATTACGAAGAATTTTTGCACTGAAAAAAATTATTCATTACAAATTTGAATTTCCAAAATTTCTAAATTTACTTTCATGTAAAATAATAATTCCATAATTCTATTTACACTTTCCATTAATTTTTATTCCGAAATTTTTGAGAAAGAGAAAAAGGCAAAATGTTGTCAAGTTAGTTGTCCCCCGTGACGTTGACAACTAATTATGTTGACAAATGCTTTCAGTTTGCTGCTACCAAACATGAAATTTTTGCGCTTTTATTCTCTTTTTTTTTTCTTTTTTTTTTCAGTAGTATTTTAAACAAAAACAGCCGACAACTTTACAACAATTACTAGTAGGCAATAATGTTTTGTTGCAGTATTATTTTGGTTTGTTTGTTTTTTTATCATAACAGCTTTAACTTTAATTTCTTCAATTCACTTTAGACAACTAATTAATTTTCAAAATTTCAGTGAGCTAATTATGAGACTTCTGAAAATTTTAATTATTTTAAAGTTATTAGTGTGCTATTCATTGGCATCTAATCATGATACCTTGGACACAAGCTTATTTATGCAAACAATTTTATTGGATGATATAATGATCAATGGAAGGCATCATAGAATTGAAGATCTCTCAATTCGTCAGCATGATGGAAGGTACTTTTCATTTTATCGACTACTCGCAGATAAAATTATTTAAATTTCTTTCATTTTTTTCTCTATTTAAAAATCTCTCAATTAAAGTTATACCATCATTATCATCATCATTTTTTCTTTTCTTTTCTCTTTTTTTTTTTTTTGCCAATTATAAACCAATATACATCTAAAAAAACGTTCACTAGCGTTATTTATACTTATAGTTTGCTGATCCAACGTGTACTGAAACTTACCGATCTAAATCCACTTCCGGTTGCAAGTATGATATTAGAAATACCGCCAGGTAATAAGTTAAATAATAAAAAAAAATTTAAATGATTGTATTCCAAAAATGCTACACAAGGCTTTTCTATCATCATCTTTTGGTTTTCTCCACTGCAATATGTCGTAAAGTTCCACATTCATTGCTGCCTATCAAAATTACTATCGAAATGAAATGACTATGTCACCTGCCGTTCACACCATTTTGCAACTTCAAATTCATAGTTGACATCAGAGAATGAAACTGAAAAATGTTTTTTTTTTTTTTTTTTTGCATGAAACCATCAATTTGTTTGTTCGTTGTTTACTTATTTGTTGTTTATTTTTGTTTTGATTTTATTTCAGAAGAGCAAAATGCAACAAAATTGTATACCTTACGGTTACCACTGAATCATTCGAAAGTTTTGATTCCATACATTCAAGCAATGATTGCTGCATCGTTCGCATTTGATGCATTGCAGATGGAGAAGACGGAGAAGATATGGAATATCCTGGAATTCGGTCTTGGAACGGGAATTCTGAATAGCTTCTTTCATTATGTCTTCAGCAATGTCTCTCATTCTCATTCTTTTTTTTTTTTTCATTAATTAATATTTCATTTTCTACTTCATTGTTTTTTTTTTTTTTTTGTAAACTTCTTGAATAAATTTTATACTCAGCTAATTAATTAATCAATGATTAGTTTCGAATGAAAAATGCAAGAAAAATATGTGCTCAGATAAATTAAGCTACAGAATACATGCTACTAAAAACTATGTTACGTTTAGCATAATTTAAATAAGCATATTTTATATTTAAACTCTTTTTTTCAAAAAGTAATGCAATTCGAGAAAGATGTTTTCGAGCAATTCTTATCAAATTATTCAAGAATTCCTATTTTTTTTCACTCCCATTATTTTGTTAGTTTTATATTTTGTATGGAAATTTTTTTGATATTAAAATTTCTTTCCAAAAAAAAAGTTCTTAAATTCTATTATTTGATACTTATTTTAGATGAATATAACAGTGATCGAATTAGAACAAGAAATGTATGAATTAGCTAAAAAATATTTCGGTTTAATTGAAGATGAACGTCAGCAAGTAATTATCGAAGATGGATTCAAATATTTGCAAGAAATTAAAAGTTTGTTCTCATTTTTTTGCAATTAAAAAAAAAAAAATTTTTTTTCTTATTGTAGAAAACGGCGTCAAAATTACTAAAACTAATCGAAACGAGATTAAAATTTAATTACCATATTTTAATACTTTTCAAATTAAAATATTATTTTAAATTCAAGGAGAGACAAAATTCGACGTGATATTTATTGATGCATGTTATAATCAAATAATAGATGATGTAATTTGTCCCGTGGAAGCTTTTAAATCAAAGGAAAATTTGAAAATTATTAAACAAGCTTTGAACAGAAATGGTTCGTATTTTTTTCCCGTTTTTATTTCTATTAATTTATTAATTAATCAAGTAACTGCCCAAATTTAGATTTTTATTTCCACTTTTCGCTTTTTTTTTGCTATTATTTCATCTTCATCTTGTATTACTTCATTTAATTGCTACTAGATCTTTGGGAAGTCAAGAAATTGTCTAAAAAAGCGCTAAAAATCAGTTTCATTATTAGTTCTTATTGAAATGATAAGGTCCTTCAGCAGCCGATTACATTTTGCTGCTGCAATATGTTTCTTTTCGTCCAAAGAATTCCGCAATAATTTAGACAATTTAGAAAATAGAATGTTTAGGAGGTTGGAAAATTTATTAATTAGTTTCTGCGGTAATGATAACTGAACGAGATAAATGAGATTTGTAGGGATTTCTTTTCCTGTTTTTGTATTTTTGCCCAAATTAGACTTTTATTTTCATTGCTATTAATGGCTATTAAGCACTTTTTTTGAAAGCCAAAATCTCTAATTTAAATCAGTAGCACGAATTTCGAGTTCCTGTATGCCATTTAGCAACAAAATTTGCGGAATTTTCGAAAAAAATCTGAAAAATGTTATGAATTTGCAGGCATTGTTATCTTATCAATTTTAGCATTTGAAGACGATAAAGTTAAAATGGTAGGCAAATCTTTTTTTTTTTTCTTTTAATTTGAAAATAGCTCGGTGAAAATCTCTTTCAGGTAATTAAATTTATAGCGTGGATTGCACAGTTCACAGATATCGTTCACATACATTTGATTAACAAAAATCCAAAAAAAAGAAAGAAAAAAAACACTTTCGAAATAATTATAAAAATAAATTCGCTTCGTCATTCTCCACTAATCAAATCAATCATTTCAGATTCAAAATATCTATACAGACATATTCGATAGCTGCCGCCTGATCACTGATAATTTAAACTTCGTCAATCATGTAAAACATCTCTTATTAATTAGCTAAAAATAATTCCAAAGCTATCTTACTAACTGATTAAAATTAGGGAATCGAAACATTCATTTTCAGCATTTAATACACTATCTTGCATCATAAATATTATTTATAAATGAAGATTTTAGTTATAATTAAGCTTTCAGGTTCTTGCATGTGGTGAATATCGAAGAAATAAGGCAATATTTACCAAAAAACTAAGAGAAACTTACAGAAAATTTGAATTTGATACTGAACCAAATGTTGAATAAACGACCTAGATGAGAAATTAAAGTGAACTACCTCCTCATACACGCAATGGCAGAACTCACCGAGGGAATAAAGATTCAAAATAACCCAGAGGGAATAGAAATATCTCAGACAATGCCACAGTGGCAAGCCAACTTTGTTTATTTGTAAAATGTATAAATAGTTTCTGTTGCGAGCATATAATTTATAATTTACTCCACGAATGACTTAAATAAAAGTTCAGAATGTTTTTCAATGAAATTCTGAATAAGCTCCATGTCAGATATTTGCTTCATGCAAAAAAAAATCGAAGAACTCATTTGCCTCGCTGAACAAATTCATCATATCGCAACCAGTACTGATCCCAATCATTGTTATAATCACGATTATGAACTGGGAAATTCACCAATGGCTGCTTATGAATTTTTTGTACTGGTACTTCACGCTGAACGTATACGTGGTCGTCTCCATCCCACCATGGATACCAATTCTTGTAGTCAAAATTTTGAAATGGTACTGCGAATTTAATGAAACCTAAAAAAAAAAGACCAAATTTCAATATTTACTGTAGAATAAGGGATAAAGATTCAACTTGAGCGTATCGTGCTCAATTTCCTATGATTCAGATCCATCTCTCCCACCCATTTAGATAGAGAAAAAGAAAACACATTTTAAAATATTTTTACGGCATTAAATTTTTTATAAACAACGAACAGATAACTTCGTCTTAAATACTTTTCTCTTAACAGCTTCATAATTTTCATGACCTCTGATCCTGAAGAACTTGACTTGGTAAAACTAATCTGTCTTCAGGCTACTTAAAAAAATGAATTCATTCAAGCAAAAAACAGTCAAAAAAGTCCTTTTCTAGCCACCTGTATTTAAATTGGACCTCATTTTCTCATTTCATGAATTCTCTTCATTTACTTCATTTCAAATATTAATAACTAATAAAATAAAAAAACATAATACAAAGTGTAATTCCACAAACATCACTGTAATGTCGGTTAACCAATAAAGGAACTTTACTATTAATTAATTATAGTATCGTCTTATTAGGTGTAATTAAATGAATACTTAGAAAAGATGAACAAACCATGCTCTTTTGCTTTCAATAATTGTGCTCGAAGTTGCGCATATTGGTCGAAACATAAACCCGACTTTTTGAGAGGCATTATACGATCAGTTTGATAAATAAGAAATTGCAAAATTAAAGCAGGATTCTGAAATGCTTAATAGTACAAAATAATGAAGTGAGGAAAAAATACTTTATTACCTTTCTCTTATTCTATTAGGTGTGGAATACATGGATGCAGGTCACGTTTTTTTTTTCTTAGTAACACATATACATACGTCGTCCTAATCTATAGAAATAAACAAATAAGACATGCTTAAGACAATACGGATTGTTATTACAACTAATAGAAAATAGTTAAGTTGTATTAATTAGTTTTATACTCTGCTGATTTTCTGCCATACGAATAAATTAAATTCTGTTTAAGAAAAATTAATTTCTTGCTATCTTCATCTATACTGAGTTTATCAATTCAATTGTAACAACTAATCTTTGAAATTAAAAATTACAAAAATTGCTAACGGAAAAAACTACCCGAAAATCGAAGAACAGATATTCATCACGACAAATAGGACAAGCATGATTCACTTTAAATTTTCCTTCCTTATCAACACAAAACATCCGTGGTTTTGGCATAAAAATTGCTTGCCCCTTGAAATTACGCCTATAGAAATGATATACTGGCATTCCTTTATATGTTTCTTCATATACTGTAAAGGATTTTTATCACTTTATTACAAAGAAAGAGAAAAATAGATACAATGAAATTTTACTCTTACTGAACTGGAAATAATATTGGGAGCCGTATTAGTTTCTTAAAAAATAGATGAAAATCTTTCATTTGTCTATGAATAAAATCCAGAAAAAAAAAAACACACCTCTACTATTCATGTAGGCTATTTGTTCTTCCAATGTATGCTTTGGTCTATAAAGACCTTTTTTCTTTTCTACAGAATTATAAGCATAACCAATGGCCTCTTCGACTTTTTCATCACCATTCGAACTTGCTTTGTCTGGTTTTAAGGCACAGCATATTCGAGGTGAATTATGATAATTACAATTAATCGCTAGAAATATCCTATCTGACGATCCAAAATTTGCCCTGCACAATAGCGTGCGAAAATGCCGACTAAGCATATTAACCTGCAAAATGTTATAAACGAAAAGCAATGAAACTGATTGAACATGAAATAGAAACAAAGAAATGGAACTACTATGAAATGACTTCATTTTTTAGCCAGTCTCAAGTTTCAGTGCAATCCTATGAAACCTTCGAAATCGAAAATCATATTCTGAATTTTACTGTGCTCGACAAGTTATTGACGAGCAATAAAATACTTTCTACATACGCAGTAAAATCCCTACACACCCCTTCACATTTATCAGTTGTAACAAGCTCGAACTGGAAAAGTTTTGAACTGTGGTCTAGAAAGAAATAAATCTTATCATTCATTTTCAATAAATTCACAAAAATGAAACCACAAAAGGCCGATCCGGAACGAAAGGAAAGAAATGCGATATCCTGAAGAGACACCTATATGCTACTTTTCACCTTGACGTTCAAATTTTTGTTAAAAAAAAAAAAAGAAAAGAAAGAAAGAAATGTCGAAAACAGCGCATTAATGTTTGATAAAAGCAAAATCCTATAGAAATGGGGCGAAAGAGAAAACATATTCGAATTTATTAAATCATCCAAAAAAGTGCAATCCTACATTATCAATACAAACAAGTGGACATCATAAAAAGCAGAAAATGAAGTCACAACAATCTTCTTTTCGTAAAACTTATTTTAAAATACACATCCAAATTCATCTAAAGGACTTGGACTGAATTTATTTAGTATGATCTTAATAATAAAATAGACAATAACGAGAAAAATAATGAAAGAGAAAAACTATAACTCAGACACGTATAAATCAGCATGCAACAAACAGTTTAGATCTAACTTGTAAGCCATAAAAAACTATCTATAACTTTGACACTGTTAACATTTTATCATACCAATGTATTCGATTCTCTCTTAATTCAGTAAACAATGAATCAAACCAGTTTCTCCATACTTCTAAATTATAGTAAAACCACATTATCGAAGATTCTCCCGGTTTTCAGTATTAATGATTTCAAGACTTAATAACTTATTTACAAAACTATAAAATCATAGTATCCACGCTGCTATCGTGGTATTTCCAGTTGTTCAGCAAGTTCAGCAAGTATCTCGTCTGTTCTTTTACGCCAATTTTCCACATCTTTCGACACCTTTTGCCATAATTCACCATGACGTGGCTCAGCTTGTAAGCATTTCTTTTTCACCAAATCTTGTTCTTCCTTAAAGCAACAGAAAAACAATTCTAAAAAAAGAAAGATTTTAAAGGATTTCATAATTAATTTGTAGTATAGCTCTCAAAGAGATATATGCTATTGGAATTCTTAGCACTGACTCATCAAAAAGTTACGTAAATATAAGGGATCTAGTAAAACAATAATTTCTCCTCTAGTACAAACTGAAGAATGAGCTTCTTTCACTTACCTGTGAGCCATGCAACAGTTCAAATTTGTAAAAGAACGCCCAAGCGTCCCCAAAATCGGGATCAATCTTGACAGTTCGTTGGAACCATTCACGGGCTTTTTTGATCTTGCGTTCCGTCCAAAACAACTTTGCTACAGCTAATAAAACATCGGCATTGTGTTCACATTTCTTCAAAGCATCGACTGATTTTGTGCGTCTACCATGGCGCTCTTCCATGAAAATTGCTTCTGCCCACAGACGTCCTGGAATGAACCAATTTCATCACAGATAAACGAAGAGCAGTAGGATTAAAAAAAAAAAATTCTACGGTTGGCACAAACTACTGGAGGGTTCTTTATTCCTTTTAATTTATTAAAATAAATAATTCGGAAACTTCGACAGCTGTTCAAAAAATAGCGTGAAATATTTCACGGCGACCACAACCGAAGTCATTAATATTCTAAGAGAAAAACAGATCAAATTTACGAGTATAGAACTATAAACTTAAAAGAAATCAAATAAGAAACCTAAGATTACCTGAATGCTCACATTCCTGTAAAGCTCGAGCTAATCTTTCCTGTGCAAGTTCTTTCAAACCAGCACGAGCTTCAATTCGAATAGCTTCTAGCCTAAAATTTTTCTTAAAAATTAGAAAAGATTCCATATCTGCCCAGTTGAAATTGTTTTATGCTTAAAAAAAAAATGACGCCTAGTCCTATTTTGAAAATAGACTTTACCAGAGCTCCGAGTTTTTTGGATTACGTAAACGAGCTTTTTCCAGATCAGACCGAGCTTTAATTGTCTGATCCTGAGATTCCTCCAGACGACTCAACCAAATCCAAAGTGGGATAAAAGTAGGACAGTGTTTTACCTGAAAATAAAAAAAACCTGAAAGAAACAATTAGATGTAAAACTGCTAGGTATTAAATTTAGAATTTGAAGCGAAAAGGAACAAAATACTAAAATATCATTACACCATCAGAGAAATATCGGCGTGCTTCAGCATAATTTTTTTCCTGTTGAAGTACTTGCCCCATCATTAGATACAGCTTCGGTGTATCTGGAAACTGTTCCAATGCTTCTCTTAGGAGTTTCTTAGCAGCGACCAAATCTTTCAAGCACCATTCCAATCTGGAATTAAATAATGTAAAAGCCTCGGAAAATGGGTAGATAAAAATTCAAGAGAAGAACATTTTATAATGGTTTTGCTGTTTCTAATATTCCAGTAACAAAGCACATGAAAAATAAGCATAAGCAAAATTTTGCCACGCGTAAGTTCAATATCAACAGGAAGAAATAGATTTGCTCTATCTTGACGATAACAGTAATACAATTTTAAAAGTAGCTTAAATTCGAGTACCTGACAGATTTCAGATAAATCCGTGGGGAAGGAGCAATTTCTCGAGCTTTTTCTAGTAACTTGCGAGCCCTTTGAAATTCATTATTTTCGGATTCTAGCTTTACGGCAGCCATCCAAATCTCTTCTGAATTAGGATTATTCTGAAAAACATATATTATTTTCATATCATTTCAGATGTAATTAAAAACTTTTAAGTTTTTAAAGTTAGGTGAAACTACAATAAACAATTCTCACAGATTTTTCTTGAGTGTTTAGTACCAAAAATATAACCTGGAAAGCTCTTGCAAGAATTTCACGGGACGCTTTCACATCACCCGCTAACCATTTACTTTTTGCATACATCAACCATAAAGTCTCGGCTTTCGGACACTTTTCCACTGCTTTTTGCAACAGCTGATCATAACTTTCTCTGAAAATCAAATTTTCCTCATAAACTGTTTTGAAAATTTCTCAATTATTCACCTATTATATAACAGGAATGCGCATAACACAATTAACACAATCTATTCTCCGCTTGTCAACTTTCAGTGTGCCTAGAATCCATCCTTTTCTGATAAAAAAAAAAAAAAAAAAGAGTAAGAATGGTCAAGGATGGAATTCCTTCCTCTGTCGCTGCTACAGTTCCTATTTCGCCATAAATGGTAATGATGAGCATACTTATCTTCTTTCCTTCCACAATTGTGTTGGCTATTTCTTTTCTAACCAATAACCTCTGCATGCAATATTATTCTCGTTAGGCTTTCAACAAACAGACTACACAACCACATAGCACAAGTCCCAAAAAAAAAAAAACTTACGTTGTTCCATGATTTCGTTCAAAGTGTGCGGCAGCAAACCAAATACCTTTCTTAGTTGGAAAAACAAGTAATGCATGAGCGTATACAGCACGGGCACATTCATATGCCTCTTGAGCAACAAACTGAAATTAAATCCCTTTAAAATTTATTTTAAATTTGCAAACAATGATGTGCTAATACTTAAGTGTTGGTCAGAATTTCTAATAAAAATGGATAGCATGTAAGAAATTCAAGAATAGCAACTGCAAAAAATGTCAAGGAATACTGATTCAGCATCTTCCATCCATGTGTGCTTTCGATCTTCCTCCTCAACACCAATTCCAAGCACATGGGAAATTATAGCTTGCGATGTAAGTTTACAGTTAGCCTGAAAATAGCTCCATACCTTATTTAGTTTTGATTCCTTTGTCATGTCTTGTCGGTGGCAAAAAACAAATTCTTCAAAATCTAAAATGTACAATAAAAAAAAGTGATGCATCTCACTTTTTCAGCATCAACGGCATCTTTCAACCAATGTTCACGATTGATTTCAACCATATTTGCTTTCAATGAAGTAATAGCCCTTTCGATAATTCTATCAACCATATCACTTTGTCCTCGAGTTTCCTCCAATCTTGCAGCGCTAATCCAAATCTGCCGTTCAGTAGGAATATGCTCACGAGCTCTATTAAGAACACGTCGTGCATTTTCATACGTTTCCAAACGTGCCAACGCTAGCCAGAGTTCTGTTGAAGTGCTGAAATTTATTCTCTAAAAGAAAATTTTCAGATACTGTTTTAAAACTTTCACAAACATTAAACTTTCCCTGTCCTGCTGGACTAAACTCATTAAGTTTATAATACTGGTTGGGAATAAGATGATGCATAGGTAAAAAGACTGAAAAAAATGCGAAGTAATTAAATCTAAGGAATTCCAAACTCAAGAAGATGGAAATGAAATTTATACCTGCAACATTCTACAGCTCTTGTAAGCAAAATCCTGGCATCTTCCGGTTCCTCTAACTCCACTGCTGCTTTCCATAAACGAACTGAAGTTGGAATTTGTTCCAGCGCCTTGCGAAATACCTTCTTTTTTGCTTTTAAATCTTCCTCAAGCTCAGCTGCTTTCATCCATATACGCACTGAGTTTGGCAATGAACGAACAGCAGCAGCCACTAAAAAACAACATTTAAATTTCAAGAATGAGAATTTCGAACTTAATGAAATAAATTTAAAACAGTAGAGCTAATTATCACCAATAGCTTTCGCTGTATCAGGAGGATGCAAGCGGACTGATTCCAGCCACAGATCCTCACTCTTCGGATTGCGATCACAACCTTCTATTATTAAATTACGAGCTACTTGTAATTTTCCAACTACTTCTTCCAAGCGAGCGGAAGCGATCCATGCTGGAATAAAATAGATTTCACATTTGCAATATGGAAAACAGAAGAATAAAACAAGTTATATGGCAACAAAATAATGCTACTCACTACCAATAGTTTCCGCTTTATCAGGAGGTGCATATGGTCATTTTTTGTATAATAGAAATCCGAAATTGCTTTAACTATTAGACGAATCTGCGACTGTACTGGAAGACAAAGCTGTTCCGATACGATATTATGCGATATATTAGATGAATAAATATTAAAAGAAAAAAGCAAAAAAAAAAAACGCATCACCTGGTGGATGGCGTGGGTTAGTTTCTCGAACTGATTTCAGAAGCAAGCGAGCTTTTTTAATGTCATTAATATCACCACCGTATTGCGGTATCATTGATTGCAAGTCTGTTAGATAACCTTTTGGATCCACCACTGTTTGTCCCGTAACGGAATCCGAAACCTGCACAAAAAGTTTCGTGTGCAAAATACCAAAAAGTATTTCAAGGCGCCTATTTATAAGCCAATTAATCGACGGCTCTTCTATTCTCATAAAATACAAACTACAAGACTTTTGGCAGAAAATTAGCGTGAGTTAAACTCATATTTTTTCAAACATACTACTCATACATCTGCACTTTAACTTTAAGAATAGAAAATATAAACTGCTACATGCAGAAGAAATCTTTTAATTCCGGTACCTCAAATAATTAAATGCTCAATATAAAATCATTAGAAACATAATATAGTAAAACAGATGACTGCATATGAAGGGTACCTGATTTAGTTTAATATCCATGATTGCATTCCTAGCTTGACCTATTTTCCGCAAATCAAGATCCGCAGATGATGCAGAGCCTGTCTGTATTCCAGTTTTCCAGCCCGGCGTTAACAAGCCACTTTTAATACCGCTTAGGGTAGACATAAAACCACTACCATAGGTAGAAGTCATGCCATTAAACGTCGAAGTTATTCCCGAACCCATTGGTGTTAGCAAACCAGATTGAATACGACTGTCCATTTGAGTACTCATTTGGCCATAAGACATTGCGGAAGCGATAATCGAGTCTGGTACTGGAGTAATTCTAAAAACCATTACCAGTGTTGAATATTATTTGTACTAGTATTTAATATCTCTTTACTTCTAACAAAATCCAATTGCTGCTAATAGAACTACCAAATATCAGAAGTTTGGGGAATTTAGAAATCATAAAAATGATCACTAGGGGAAATTTATGCATTGCAAATTGAAAGTAATACTTGTCCGCTCGTGGATTACGCTTTGCTTTATTTCGAATATCACCGACTTCTGGAATTGCAGACCATTCCGCTTCTGTTACGTTGGACAGTTGACGTTTCAAATCAGAAAATTCTTGTTGAATTTTTGGCCGCTCCTTGCGATATTTTTCAATTGCTTCTTTATACTTTTTCTCTCTAGACAAACCATACTATACAATTTATATAATATAAATGTCAATTGACTTTGAGTGAGACTTCGACAAACACCGAACTTCTATTACACATGCATACCTATATTCCTTTCGGCGTTCATCAATACGAGAATCAACAGCACTGTAAATTTCGTCTGCTTCTTCGTCATCTTTGTCATAAGGATCTTTAGAGAATAAGCTTCCGCCGTAGCCTTCGAACTGAAAATCCGGTATGTGATATGAATAGAAAAAATATCGCGAAAACTATCTGGCAAACTATACGGCTAGTTAACGGAAGCGTTTATGTATGAATTACGAATTGTACATGAATTAAAAAAGGAAGCAATCTCGTAATCGACCATCAGCAACAGATCAAATAACAAAGTTAATATCAGTAATTTTCTTATTTAATTAAAAAGAAGAGAAAGAAGAAGAAATGGTAAGCTCGACTTCATCATAGTTAGAATCGTTCAAATCCTCGTTATCATCTTTCTTATCATCATCATCTTCACGGGCTTTTTTTGTCGGACCAGCTGGAGGTAATTCCGGTAAATCGGTACTATCACGAGCTGGACCGATGTCAGAACGTGTAGTAAAACCAGTAGCACCTCGACCGACACCTGCAACATAACCTGCTGGTGCAGGCATACCCAGGAAATGCTTCTTCCGCTTATTTACAAGGGAGCCTGGAATCGTCACCGTTGTCATGTTTACCTGGAAATTTTTAAAAACTAAAAGATAAAAATCTTGAAAATTAAAACCCGATCTTATAAATGAATCACATGAATGACCTCCACTTCTTTTGAAGTCTTTTAAGGACAGTGTCCGCGACAGATACCATTAATCTTTAAAATCTTCCATAACATGAAATATTTCAAATTCTAACTGTTGTTACCGTTAGAAAATAGAGGCTGGTAAATTTTCCAACATCTAAGCATGAAATATTTAGGAATTTCGCTATTCCATCACCTCTCAAACAAGAAAATCCATTTTCCTGCTTTATTGTCATTTACGAAACAGAAACTCTTTCTAGGCCAAATAGTTAAATCTTATTCAGTCTTATTCAAAAAACAGTTCTAAATTAGAGAATTAAAGAAACCAAACCATTAAGCATAAACTGAAAACAGCTATTAAACCGTAAGAAAAAAATCGCTGAAATCGCCCGCTATAACTAACAGCAGATGGTTTACCAGAGTGTCATAGGAGTAAATCACTCTGATGAAGACGATATGAAAAAACTTCATACCAGCTTAGCATTGTACTACAGTTCCTTCCCCATGTATTTTATTTATTCTTTCAGGCATGGTGGTTTGTTTATTTGGTACTTATATAGATTATAAGAATTAAAATCTCCAGTTTACGTAGAAATTTAGTTTCTTAAGTTAACTGGTATTATTTTTTATTTAAATATCTGTTTCTGACAAGATTTAGGAGCAATTTTTAGATTCAATAATTCTTTTCCGCAAATTAGTAATTTCAATGCAGTATATCGAGCTGTTTATTTAGTAACTAAATAACGATATTTAACTAATATTAACTGAATTTTTCTGCTAATATATTTAGTGTCATTTATGTACTGTCATTCCAGAAATTCCAGAAACATCCAACTTCCAGAAATTATTGNGAATTTTTCTGCTAATATATTTAGTGTCATTTATGTACTGTCATTCCAGAAATTTCAGAAACATCCAACTTCCAGAAATTATTGCGGGAGAAGTGAATTATAATACATATTTGCTTAATACTTAAGCATTTTAAATTTTTTAAATCCAGAAAAAAGTTGCTTTAATAATAACGGACAGAATGCCATAAATTTAACGGCCCTTCATATCCAGTTTCAGAATATCCAGGAAATAATGCAGTCTAATACAATTCGTGTTTGTAAATCATTTCAAATTTAAGTTTTCATATTTCCTTAATGAGTTGATAAAAATTGCACATTTCGATCGGCATTATAAAACTAGCATTGTTTTTATATTTCTTACTGCTGCATTTTTATTTATATCGGTAATTTGGAGAACAATGAAATTATTAAAAAAAAAATTCATATATGCAAAATTGAAATTGAAAATTGCAATTAAAATATGCTTTCATTTGTAAAGGTAAATTATATCTGAAGGTAAAAGTTTTTGAAATTAAAATTAGCTTCAAATTTTTATATTTTAAATCAAAGAATACACGTAAAAATTTTACCAGTAAATTAAGACTGATACTATCTAAAACTTAAAATTATGACTGGTAAAAATTTGAAATTGTGAAAAATTATAAATTTAATTGTAATTTTTGCATATAATTCAAATTCCTATCGATAATAAAAGGAAAAAAATCAATAAACAGTAAACATCTAATTACGATAAATTAAAATATCAAATTAAAAATGTCAGAGGTATTATCATAGCAATGTTAATTATTGTTATGTTATATTGAGGATTTAAGCGCAATTTTTGTATTGTTTCGATTATTGAATTTATGAAACAAATTAAAGAATATTTAAAAAATTAAAAAAAAGAACAGTAATTTCAAAATGGATAAAAGGCGATGTGTGTTTATGATAAGCTTAAAAATTTTGAATAAATATCCTTTGGCTGAAAAATTTAATTTGATAATGATTATTAAAATAATAAAATTATTTCTGTCAACTATTCTTTGTAATTGCCTAAATTTTAGTTAAATTTAATGGCATAATTAATGGATGTTGAAATAATTGCTTGTTTATAATGATATATCATATTTGTTATTTTTTTTTTTTTTTTATTTCATCTAGCAGTTAACGAAATAATCCTTGTAAATTATCCATTATTAAAATTATCAAGCACAAAGTAAAATATTATTAAAGTAACACTTAGAGTATTTTTACATCTCTGTCTGTGCTCTCTGCTCTAATCAGTCGTTATATTCATGATAATCATTATCAGCACTGATAACAGATGTCGAAATATCGCGCATTTTATTCATAACAGTATCATATGTGTTGCAAAAATTTTCAAATGGATGTTTTTCAACTTCGTCACAAAATGCCACCTGTTGTGGCCAACCTTCATGTAATGTTTTTATAGATCGGGCACAATAATTTTTTCGCATTTTCCTGTTTTTATTCATTCTTTATTACAAAATTTACAGGTAAACGAATTTTTTTTTTTATGAATTGATTAAAATTTAAATGGAATCAATATAAACTACAGTAGTGTTTAAAATGTTAGAAGTTATCACTTATAATAGTCTGTCTTAATAGAAATTACATTTCATTTATAGTTTGATAATATAAAAGTGAAAAAAAAGGGGGAAATAAACTAAAGGAAGATTTAAAGTTTATCAGAATTCAAAAGTGAAATGGAATATGAATTTTCATGTTAAAATAACAAATTTTTAAGTTCAGAAGTATCGATATTACGTTGAATGATTTTTATTTTTCAGAAAAAAAAAGAAAAATATATGCTACAAAATTCATTTTTTTCTTTAATTATATATATACTAATTTTCATTTATTCAAAAATTTGGATATTAAATTTTTTCATTTAAATTTTTGACCTTTTCTTTTGTTTTTTGAAAAAATGAAGATGTGATTAGTTAGTAGAAAGAAGGAAGTCAAATATCCTGTATGGGTAAATAATTAACTGATAACCAGTTTAGGCAAGTAATTAATTTAAAAGAAATAAAGTCTCTTTTTTCCGGTTACTCATTTCCGGTCGCTTCCTATGGCATTAGGCATTAAAGAGATGAAGAGAAAAATTAATTGTAAGGTAAAATAGGAAAAGCCGACGATGAGAAGCAGAGATTTTTCCTAGCCATGTTAGAAAGTAATTGGAATAAATTGAAATATCCTGAATGGGTAATTAATTAACTGATGGCCAGATAACTAACTAATTTAAAAGAAATGAGGTTTCTTCTTTCCGGTCAATCATTTCCGATTACATCCTACAGTGCTACTACATAATCTTGAAATGAATAAATCTGAGGCAAATAAGAAAGAAAAGCTTACGATGAAAAGCTGCTACTAATCATGCAAATTGGACAACGCATAATGAAATCTTTTGGACGGAGTGCAATTGCTTCACCAAGTTGATTTATATTTTTAATCTTTGGCGCCTGAAAATTTTATTATTCTTTTTTTATTTCCACAATACTTCATCATTATTAAAGAATCAATTCAATTATTAGGGGTTTTTTTTTTTCTTAAAGAAAGTAAGCTAATTAATTAGCTGATAAATTTTTAGCTGATTACAATTCGCGCTATGATAAGTTCTCTTTCTTTCTTTCTATCTTTTTTTTTTTTTAAGACCTGGATGGACATTTGGTGATGTAAAATTTGAAATTCGTACTAAAATTGGAATTTGTGGTGATATGCCATATTTGCCGATAGAATTTTTGAAAATGCCTGGACAAGGATGATATTCATTTGCAAAATTAGCCGAATTTGATATTACATTTCTCAATAATTTTTGCCATTTTCTATATGATTTTGGATATTTCAGATCACATGGTATCTGAAGGAATTCAGGAAAAACCGTTTCATATTTGAAATAAAACAAAATTTAAAATCAATCGAACTGCTAACTATTTCAGATTAGCATAAGACTAGAAATAAAAAAAAAAGGAGAGTGATGATTGCATATTTAAAGTTATAGTAAGAGAAATTTGAATTAAGTAAAAATCCTTCTGCTATTTCAGGTTTAATAAAATTTAAAAAAAAAATGAAAATTAATTGCTGCAAAAATAATCTAAAGAAGAAAAAAAAAAAAAAAATGAAATATTTCATCGCGTATCAAAATTAAAATGGCTAATCGAAAAATGATAAATAGTCATTTCTTGAGAAAATTAAAATTTATAAAGGCAGGATAAAAGAAACTAAACAGATAAATGGTTGAATGAAATTTAGTTACATAAATACTTGAAAAATTAAATCAAAAAAAGAAATACTGATTATACTTCCAAATTAAATTTATCAGCAAACCATTTCGAATCGTGAAGCACACTTCTGTGTACCTGTACGCCGACGATGAAATCGTACCATAAATGACGATTCATCTGTACCCCAACCACATTGAGACTAAAAAAAAGGAACAATTTCCCATCTCTCTCTCTCTCTCTCTCCTTCACTGTTTCAAATTCGACTTTTTTAAAATTTTAAATTTTAAACTTATAAAGTCTTAACAAATAAACAAACTGGTCAATTGTTATTAATTTTGCTGCATTCCATTCATCACTTTTATCTTGTTTACTTAGTTTTCTTTTTCTTTCTTTTTTAAGTATTATTTACATTTAAAGTTTGAATTATTTCTTAGTTTGAAACGCTTTTTTTTTCAAAAATATCATGAAAGTATTAATGTATTTTAGGTTTTAAATAAATGATAATTTTCCCATTTTTTTTTCCATTTAATTATATTCTTTCTATAACTATCTAATTGTTAAAAAGTAATAAAAATATTTGTTAAAAGGCTAAATTGGATCATTGATTACATAATGCTTAAATATATTATCCACTCTGAAAGTCCTATTTGGTATGAGCGTAAATTTAGTGTAAAATTTGTCAACGTAAAATAACTGAACTAAAATTTATCAAATTTATCATACAATTAAATTTGTTAAATGACATGAAAATGCTAGTGATAGTAAGCTTAAATGAAGAATGAATTAGCGTAAATTACAATACTTATCATTTATTTAAAACTTATCACTTAATTGATCAAATTTATCATTTAAATTTGTAAATTTATTAGATGCATCGTTTAACTGAAATTTACCAAAATTTAAACTAAAATAACTCCCTTACAACATCATATTCACTCGGTGGGTAATATTTACACGAAAAGAAGTTTGTAAAATTCTCATATTCTGCTAACACAGCATTTTCGCGACTTAATTGATGATAATATTCCTGTAAATACAAAAAACTAAATATTATTATTTGTTTTATTAAATTTTGTAAATATAGTAAATATTATTTACTTTTATTGTATCAAATTTTGCTTACCTGAATAGAATAAGAAATCAAAGGTGTCACAAATGATACCAAAATGCTAATAATATTAAGCTTAAATGATAAATTAAATGATTATGGTTTTTATCTTTGACCTATGACCAGCGTCATTTTAAAACGATAATCTTATACAGCTAAAAAAATAGGTGTTAAATAAGGAAAAAAACTAAAAGATTTGAAATTTTAAAAAAATTTAAAAACAAACATCGAGATTAGCATTACTCTGAAGTTGTATGAAAATAAAAGCAGCAAGTAGCAATAAAATAATAATTTGTACGAATAATATTATCACACATTGTCGTCGTCGTAAAATATAACGCAGGAAACATTCTGTTTTACTACGTTTATGCTAAATTTATAATTCCATCGTTCATTGAAATAATGAATTGGATAAGCTAATTAGCTTACTGTTGGTTCTAAACTTAATTAAGTTATTTGTCCCTTAAATATTGGTCAAAATTTTAATAATAAACACCATTGAGAAAATAGTAAAATGATAATATTTATAAGTGACATAATATCATAAAATACATCCATCGGAGAATATATTGCAGTAACTCAGAACAATTTTTTAATAAAAAAAAAAAAGTCATAATTAAATGTTTCAATGAAATATAACAAAGTTAAATTTTGAGACAATCAGCAAATTCTCAAGCGGTAATGTTTATATTTTTTATATGTGATTTATTCAACAATTTAAATTTCATTATTCACAATCTTAAATCATCATTTTTAATCGTCTCTTATCAAATTTCCTATCAATCTTTCACAGAATACTTGTAATGAAATTTAAAAAACAAAAAAATAAAAATCTAAATTTGAAGTGGAACAGCTCTACATAAAAGATAACCATAATTATTAAATTTTTCTTCCTCTTTTTTTTTTAACGACTTCTTCACTTCTGATTCACACCTGCACAATACAGTAGCAAACAACATTTTGCTAATCAATAATTATGGTTAAATTAGCAAGCTGTGCAAAGAAGGAAAAATTTTAAAGGTTACGAAATTAGCCATTGGCAAGAAAGCAACCGCTACGAAGCTAAATGAAACCGAATTATGACGAATTTCACATATGCTGCTAAAAAGTAAGCGAAATGCTCAACGGAACTTTGCGCTAATTATTTTTTGCATGAAAATAGGCAAGACATTTTGACCTCAACCTTTTTTACCTTTGAAATTACTTTTCCATTCAGTAGTAGTCTATGAACTCAGGTAAATTTTTTTCATACAACCACTTGATGTGCAAATATTTGCGCTAATTCACTGTTTATTAAATAAATGCACACTATTCGTTTGCCAGCAAAAGATTTTAATTACTATTTTTATTTACTCATTCATCTGTGAAAGTGACAAAACCTGGGAACAAAAAAACAAAACTTGTTTTTCTAGTAATTACCCTCTGACCCCAGACAACCCCTCCATGCCGTTGAGAAGAAAGTGAAGAACGTCAACACCTTCACAACATGAGAACCTCGGAGATCCGCGACAAGTGAGGAAGAGGGGAAGGAAGGTCTCACAACTTAATATTCATTGCAGAGCAAAGAAAGAACTCTACACGACCTCGGCAGGAGTCGAACCTGCAATCTTCGGTTCCGTAGACCGACGCGTTATCCATTGCGCCACGAGGCCACACCAAACACCTTTAACAAGTTTTATATAACTTGAACTTCTATACATATAATTTAAAATTTCGTAACGGAAAAATTTGCAATAGAAAAAATATAAGGACAGGAGAATCAGAAAGAAAGTTTGCTTTATTTGATAGATATAAATGAATCAGTAGCAAGACATGTTAATTCGATTGAAAGATGTGAAATAAAATGATAGTGAATCTAAAAAATAATGCTAATATTACTTTCATTCATTCCTATGCAGAGTTGCACATGTCTTCAACGACTCCCTCTCCCTCCACATTTTTTCCAGTAAAAAATTTTAAATTATACAAGGAAATTTAAAACAGTTGCAACTCTTAAGATTTAAATATAATATATAAATATATTTTTATTGATAACAGAAATGTATTCAGCTAGCAGTTATTCACTTGAGAAGTGAGGAAAAAAAATAAATGAAAAAAAGAAAAGAAAAACTGTTAATTTTTGTTTTATATTTTTATAGAAAAAAAAAAGGGCACAAAAATTATAGTGTTATTTGCGAGAAGGATTCTGAGATCTCTCAGTAAAGGAATTCTAGGACTATCAATTATAGCATACCTTTTTCATTAACACAAAAAAAGGAGATTTCTCAACTTTTCCAGATGTTTCAGTAAAAGCACAAAAAAAAAAAAATGAGTTGTTGCGAAATGAATTTCAAATCTGTAAAGGAATTATTTGCATAAGATGAACGCCCGATATTCCGCGGTACCCAGTTATCATCCACGATCTCCAACTCTTTACCAGGACAGAAGCAAAAGTGAGCAGCTGGCTCACAACCAGTAATGGACAACACCTCAGACTTGTAACGAGTGTTCGTTCATTTCAATACGATCACTACGTGAACAGCAATTAATAATCCTCTCATCACCGGTTGATCCAGGAAACGAACCCATAGGCATTCACAACAGGAACACACACCATACCACTACACTACTTCCCCAGCACCACGGTCTTTAAAATCCATTACTACTACTCCTCATTATACTGGAAGACATAATTATACTACTTTCATTTACATCAATCCCACAGAGGTAAAAAACGAATAGTTTAAGCTTACAAGAAGCTAGTGTTTCCTTCATTCATGGTATAGTATCGATTCAAAAGAATGTTATGTGGAACTAATGGAGAAATGGAGACAAACCAATCATTAATGTTATTCTAAGGAAAGGAAAGTGAACCTTTTTCCACACTTAACTTGTACTAGGATCTAAATTATTTAACTGTCAAACAAACTAGCCTTAGGAATGTTTAATCAAGTACACTGGAAGAAATTCATGAACAATAACAACAATATTGATCAAATGCAGTGGAACATAGAATGAAGCAAACTTAATTTACGAAAGCGATCAGTAAACTGCGATTAAAAACCACTTAAGCTCCAATTTTCAATTTAAGAGAAAGCGGATGCAATTCTCCACTATTACTCTGAATCTAAATTTCAATTAAAAGGAAGTTTTGTAGCAGAATAGTGAGAACAGCAAACACCAAGATATTTTGAATTCAGTCATCAGTCAGCGCCGATATCGGTATCTCTTAAAGTAAAACCATAACTGAAATATTCCATTAACAAACTGACACTTATAACCATGCTTATGACTAATTTCCCACTCTCGGTTTACACATTTAAAAGCTATATCTTCATAGGGTGGTCCAGCATGAAACCTTATCACAGCGAAATCTGGGTCATCACATGGAGTTACTGTAAACGTAGGTGTTTCCGTGACATCGAGTAAATCGGGATAGAAGATCTGAAAACAAATCAAATTTGAGCTGAATTTCAAAAAAAAAGTGTCTTTTTATCTCCAAGTTCAACAAAATCCGACTCTTCATGAAACATGATTATACCGAAAGAAACATGAGCGCCATGGATTCAAAATGTCGGGGTGCAATGGAAAAATATAGGAAAAGAGTTTCAAGCAAAAGTCTGAAAGCGATATTCAGTTCAGTCCAAGCCTCAAACAGGATCGTCCAAAAACTTGGGTTCTAACACCGCACCTTCGATAAACCAATACTCAGTTCCTACTGTTTAGATTTTTCAATTATTTCGCTATCAGACAACTAAGTTACTATGTAATAACATCTGCATTTCCCATTCATAGCTGTTTACTAATAATCCTTAACCTTTAGTTTGATCAGGAAGCATTTTTAAATTACATAAGCAATACAAAATTATGATCATAAATAACTTACGTTAAAGCGGTAACCTTGCACAATTTTTGGTGGTGGATTATCCATATCATAATGAGTCTGATTATATTTGTTCCACTCGAATCCAGTGTGCACACGATTGAAATATCTGCAATTGAAAAACCATAGAAGTCTTATACAGCTACAAAAACCAAACTACTGTTGACAGAAACTAGAATTATGGAAACTGTTAGATTTTGGAAGTTAGGGAAAACTAAATTAAAAACTAAACCGTGGCCATAGTGGATGCGACTAAGTATAGAATGAATGAAATTGCAACGATTACCTTGGTTTTCGCGGCCGATATTTTTCAGACCAAAGAAAAGTCTGCGCTTCAAGTGGTGCTTCCACTGAAAATGCTGCTTCGTCATTCGTCATATCACGGCGAGCTATGAGCTCCATTTCTGCTTCTGCCATCTACAGTAACAGCAATTTGAATTTAATTTTAATTTTAGCGCAAAAGAACAAATTAAAAATCAAGAGAAAATCACCATTATTTTAACCAGAAGAGAGAATAAATAACATGAATAGTTTGAAAAATGAAAAATTACCGATAGGCTAGCTGATGTAGATGCTGCAGAGCCGCTCTCAGCTTTATTCATCATTTCTTTACGCTTCTGGAGATCTTCTGTTTCATCCAGAATTTCGATTCCCGGCATAGCCTCTTTCTCACCACCATATGATGGACTATACGAACCACGTTCATACATCTCCAATGTTAAAATTTCCATTTCACTCTCCGTAAGGAGTCTGAAATCGTTATAGCTTTCAAATATAAAAAAAAAGGGAATTTTTATATCTAATTCACAACTAAACCAAGACTAATCATAAAAGCTTGACCTATAACGTGATTAATTATATGTGCTGGTCAACATTATCAGCTACATGATATATTGCAATTCAACTTTATCACAACTGATAGAAAATAGAGTAGGAAAAGGAATTAAACCTTGAAAGATGAAAAGAGGAATAAAACATACCGCCACTTTTGCTCTTTAAGATCATCATCTGCGGCATCTAATTCATCCAGCTGTACGGGAAGGACTTTCACCTTAGCTGACTGTTTCGTTCCATCCGATTCTTCGCTACCTTCCTGAAACTGTTTCGTTAAAGAAATGTTACTATGTCAAACGGAACACAATAAAAACAAAGAACTACCTGTCTGAAGACCTGTTCAGATTGACACTCACGCTTGTCCTTTTCAGCTTTGTGCTCTTCCTTTATCTTTTTCAGTTTACATTTCAACATTTCTTCATGCCGTTCGTGGATACGAGCTTTAGCCATGTGTACGTGAAGATGCTGCAACGTGAACTCCAAGAATTCTACGTCTGTGCCAGACTCACCGCTATGAATTTTTTTCTTGATCTGTGTCTCCAACAGTGCTAATTCCTGATGAGTTTTACCCTGTAATTTACAAAAAGGCATTTTCATTCAGTTAATTCTAACTAACTGCAGATGCAGCATAAGAGCTAAAAAGCTCTACACCGTTTGATCAGTTCACATGTAGCTAACAGAGTAGCCACAAATAGTGCAAATTACTGAAGACTTCCAATATCACAAATTATAAAACTAAATTCTAGTTCGTTCTTCACTTTCTTCTAAATAAACGGAATAGCAGTTACTTTAAATAACCGTGTGATATCACTTTGGACTGAATTGTGAACCGATTCTCTTGCATTAGTTGAGTTGACATCATTTGATAATTTTCGTATTTCATGCCGAACAATGGTACAAAAATCTGTCCACCAAACTGAATTATCGGTTGGATCGATCCGTTGATAAACCTATTTGCAAAGAAAAAAAAATTGCATAGAAATAGTAGAGGAAGGGTATCGCTAACGTGACTTCGCAAAATATCCTCTTGAAAATTTCAAAACTTCAAAAGCAAAAAAAAAAAAGAAAAAGAAAATAAAACCTTGATGTCTTCAAGCAAGTCTTCCAAATCCTTGATTTTAAGTCCTTTCAGATATGTTATCGGATCAACAAACTCGAATTCTTCATCCTTTTTGTTTTCCATCCTTTCATTATCAAAACTGATATATCTAAACATCCTCTATGACAAGGAACTACCAATAACTAGCTGTATGTTTCTTAACAGCAAATGAGAACAGTGATAACCAAATTAACGTGAGGCGAATATACTAAGGTAGGCGTAACAGCAAAACATCAAAATCATTACCTTGCAAGGAAATCAATAGGCTTCGCTCGTCCTTCCTTCAGCCTGATCTGTGTACGTAGTTTAGCCTGGCTAAGTAAGAATCCTTCTTCTGTTGCATACCAATCCGAATTGTGTCGCCTTTCTTCATCCCTTTTGATCATTTCCAGATCTTCCCGAGCTGCATCCCGTGCCTCCCTGTTTCTCTTCAGCTCTTCCATCTCGGCCAAGTTTTTAAGCGTTCGATCTCGATTCCTACATTTAGGGCATGAATGAAGAAAAATTGAAGTTCCTTATGACAAATATTGTTCTAAACTATAATCATTCGCAAAATTTTTACTGCAATCCATAACTTACATTTTCTCGATTTGTTTAAGCGATAAATCAGCTTTCCCTTCAGCTGCCAATTTCTTAGTCCATATAAAAGTGGATGTCAAATTCGGATCGTTAAAAGGGTTATTGTTATTGGTATATTTGGCTTCATCGGCAATCAAAGCACTTGATTCTTTTTCAGCCTTCAATTCAATAAATAAACTAATACGATATAATGCCATTTTACAAACAAAACCAAAACCAAACAAAAGTCCTAAGCTTCACAAGAACAAGGATAGAGAAATCAGTAATGATAAAAAGTTCAGGTCGACATTTCCCTAATTTTGGGGTTTTCATCCAACTCATCATTATAAACTGAAAATACTTTTTTCTGTTTTTTCGCTAAGCGTCTTGCTTTCTTCTCTTCCGATGTTTCCAACGCTTTTCTTTTCTCTTTTTCCTTTCTCTTCAGCCGTTTTTTCTCTTCTCGCAATGCATCCAAACGCTGTTCAAAGCGATCATTCTGAAAACAGCTCAACTATGAGAATCTATTATGCACATCAATCTATGCATCTCTTCCTTATCATGATATTTGCAAACGTCTACCAAATCTATCAAAGTCTTTCCAGTCGAAAATGAAACTAAAAGTTACAAAAGTCTATCAGATCATTTAGAAGAGCAGCAATTCCACACTACAACAACACTCAACAGTGTTAATGAACTGACGATAATTGCAATAGCAACGAAAATTGCTGAACCAATACAAAGAGGTCACATATATATCAGTAATGATACCTTATCAGTAGAAGAGCTTGAAGAAGTATGTCTGTGGTGTTTCCGCCGTTTCTTTTCCCGTTTGTTCCTATCATCTTCATGTTCATGTTTCCTCTTCTTCTTCCTGCTACTATGTCCCATTCTATCTGTAAAAATCTTCACTTCCACGTAGACACGCGCCTATATCTCGTAAAGCGAATAAGCAGTGTTTGTAAGTTCTAAATTTGTTTACAATGCAAAGCAATATTTGACATCAACTGGACAAACTAAACTGAAACGAAGGAATTCAATCCGGAATAAACGGTTTGCCTTAGAAAGAAACGGTACTACAATGGTAGAAATCCTCTCAACAAATCCCACGTACATATAACGCTTCCGTAACAATTTTTACGTACAGAAATTACTAACGTACGACGGGTTTTACCATTAAACACGGAAACGTGACCCGGCCAGATTCGATGCATTACGAAGTGCAAATTTAGCAAAATGGTGCGTAACGATGTGGAAAAACACACAGGAATAATAAGAGTGTAGAGTTTCGAGCAGAATAACGTAAAATTTCACGTAACGAAATAGAAAACATTTGCACGACCTCGGCAGGAGTCGAACCTACAATCTTCGGTTCCGTAGACCGACGCGTTATCCATTGCGCCACGAGGCCTCGGACTTATGCCCTACTTATTTGTAATATTACTTTTAAGTTTTTTCTTTAAATGAATATAAAAAACTGAAATATTCGTTGCGTAAAATTACGTAAATCACTCGTATTGAAAATGAATCAAATCAATAGTTATCTCTTGCTCAGACAGCGCAAGTAACTGAAGCTCGCAATATTGAACATGTTACGTACGTGAAATTGCGCCTGTAATTATTTTCCTGGATCTTTCAACGATCTAACGTTGTTGAAGGAATGATAATGAGCTATTATTATCAATTTAGCTGTTATTAACTTTAAACATTCAAAATTGACACGAATCAGTGCAGCTGTTGCAAATTCATTTTCTTCCACGTGTACTATCACGTACGTGAAAAATTATCCGTTCTTTTAACACTCTTTATGCAATATGAACAGAATGTAGCAAAGGAAATATCTATATACTTATATTGTTAATGTGTAGACACAAGTATCAGGAAAGGCAAAAGAAATAATTTCATTTTCAATAAACTAAAATTCGTAATTTTAATTTTTTAATCCCAAAATGATTGCATTTGATGGTAAATTGTACTGCCTAAAATGTATTTCAAATCGATCATGGCGAACATTAATTAGCATAATGTAATTAACTGAATTCCTTTCTTTCCGGCAATGCAATAGAGCAGAATCGTTGTTTCACATTTAGTCATTTCTCAAATGTGATAAATATTTTTGGCATTTTGCTTGGCAATAATTGTAAATTTTTATGCTACAATAATAAAATGGGCCTAAGATTACTGAAAGAAAAAAAAAAGTTGCTTTAATGGACCTTTGTGACGTATATATTTGTGAGCGAAGTCATTCATTTATTCCATTTCGAAGGCTTAAAAGCGTATCTATTTTAAGTTCACTTTCATTTTCTTGCGAATTCATTTATTTAATTTTTTTTTTTTTTTTTTTTTTATTGCTTATATTATTATAACTGGCTGTGTAGCAAAGTAACAAATTATTATATTAGTTTCTGAAATTATTACCATTTGAATAAATTTCATTAAATCAGAAAAAAAAAAAGAACAAAAAGAGCTGTTATCAATAAAGCAATGATAAAGTATTGCTTAATCTTCTAGATTTTATTTAAATGCTTATTTTTATGATATTTCCATGAATAATATTTAAAAAGAATTAAAGTTTATTCTTTTTCAATTTTTTTTTCTTTACTTTTTTTTTTTTTTTAAACAATTAGTTTAGAATTAAACTGATATAAATTCCCCAAAATAACTAAATGATTTGTTCATTTTCAGCACAACAAAGAGGATTAATCTAAAAGATGTGATCTTTTTGTGCAACCAGAAATTTCAAAAATGATATTTCTAAAATCTTAAAAGATTTATTTATTTTTTTAGAGGGCAAAAAATTGTTTTCCAATAGATTGTAAATAGTTTTAATTAAGTTCTTATTCATTTTTTTTTTTTCAAATTTAGCACTTTCATTCTCGAAAAAAAAAAAAAAAAGAGAAAAGAAAAATATCAACTTTGCTGCTCTAACAATGCTTAATTTTGTGACCTGTTTTGATGCGATCATTTTTTATTACATTTGAAAAAAGCTACGAACTAAAATGTATACATAACACTTTTCTTTGTTGTTGACAGAAAATAAAAAATAATATTTGATGAAATCCAATTTTTCATATGAAAATATTAGCAGTCATTGAGTGGTACTAACTAATTAACTTAATTGCAGTCTACGTTCTTTGTATTCCTATTTTTTTTATTTATTTATTTATTTATTTTTTTTTTTAATTGAATACTTTGCTACTGCTTTAATAATTCTGTTCCTATAATATTTCTTCACAACAATTAATTTTAAATCAAATTCAAAGTAATTTGATGAAGTTTTTATTTCTTTTTTCAAAATTTTCAGCTTCAGCAAAATTTAAACATCAATATAAAATGATATGTTATGCACTTACAAATGCAAATACAAATGATACAAAACTTCTCATGATAAAAAAATGTTAAAGTTTCACAAGAAGGATTAATTACAATAAATTGATGAATTTCGCAATTTAGATTATTGTAATTTTTTTAAATTTGCTGCTGCTAATTATATGTTTACGATACTACGACTAAATTATGCCTTAAAAAAAGGCAGCATGCTAATTAATATTCTAAAAAATAATTAATTGTTTGCGCTACACATAATATTTAAATATAGTAATAATGTTTTTTGGCTTTGAAATTTTCCAATTTCCTGCCATGTAAAATCAACCAATTCATTTATTCATTATTTGTAGCTTAGTTCAGAGTTGTATGCCTGAGCCTAGACACTATTCGCATTGCTACAGAGTTAAATAAGACAAAAGTAATATTTTATAGCTTCATTGTTTTACAGTAGTGGTCTAGCTTGTTATATTTGTAAACTTCAAATGCCTAAATCTCAATATATTCATCTAGCTGTAATATTTTACCATGTAAATTAAAAAACGAAAAGAAAAGAAAAAGGTATATTAAAAGCTATAACTTTTGCGTATATTGCTTTTGATGTGAAATAAAGAAGCAGAGGCAAAAAAAGATATTATAAAAATCTTTTCAAAATCATAAAAATTCTCCATTTGTGAAAAATTCGTTAAGAAAAAAAAAAAAAATGCCATAATGGAATTTTGGGTTGTATAAATTTCATTATTTTTTTTTTTTTTTTTTTTTCTATTTTCAATTACCATGTTTATGAGGGAGGAAAAAGTTTTAAGTATATCTAATAATTATAAATGCAACTACTATAAGCAACACGAAATTTTTAGCACTTAGTTATTCCAGTGAAGTGTTATTAATGCTTAATAATCATCATAACAGACTATTTTCATTCGTAAACTTGCACTGTTTATTGGTGGGTGTAAATTTTTTAATAGTATTTTTTTTTTTTCTACTTATTGTTTTTGATCAAATTTAACAATTCTAATTTTAATTTTCAATTGTGTTTTTTTTTTTTGACTCTATTCTAATTCTCACTTTTATTACTGCTGGAAGATCAAATCCGAAAATATGATTTCTTTCTTCTGTTTTTCTTTATAAATCATAATAATATATATAAATTATATATATATATATATACACTTATATTATATATATAAGTTGGCAACTTTATTTTCAAGCACTTTTTTTCCTTTTTAATAACTTTAATTTTATTTCTACTATATAAAAGGTAATTTTTTATATTTATATGGTTGGCTGATTTTCATTTTAGACAATTTTGCTCATAATTATAATAATTTGAAAATTATTTCAAAATAAAAAATTTAACATGTTCAGTCAAAATTATTTCATTTTTGCAAAAAAATAATATATTTGCCTTTCTATTTTAAAACTTAAGACTGTATTAAAAAAAAAAAAAATTATCTAAGGGAACAAAGAGTTGAGGACTAAAACAATATACAGCACTTTTGCAATTTGTATTTAATTTTTTATTTAACCTATACTTTTAAATTTTGTAAACTTCTCCGACAAAAATTGAATTTGAAAAGTTTAGATTAAAAGTAAAAAAAAATATCAAAATTATTGATACCCATGTTTTTTTTTGAGTTGATTGAATAAAACAGTATAATAATCTGATCAGAAATGAGATACTATCAGTTATATCATAACTTTTTTTGTAATAGATCTTATCACATTACTTAAAAATTTATTCTAATACTTCGCAAAAAAGTTGTAATTTAATAATATACTTCGCCAAATAATAATTTTTACATTTCGCGTTTATTTCGCTTAATATTAGTTTAAATAATTAATATTTGCATAATTACAATAATTATTCGAGGGGATAAAGCAGCTGATATATATATGGCAAAAATATTACTAGCAAGTCTACTGGCACTGGGAGTGATAAACTTTATCAATGGATTAACGCTGGCAAGCAGATGGAGGCCTGAATTATCAGTGGAAAGAGTTAAATATATAGGTTGTGTATTCACTTTATCACATTTACAAATAAACTTTGACTTTATTTTTTATTTACTTTACAATGGTAAGAAGAAAGGAAAAAAATTGATGGAAATTTATAAATTCCACAAACTTTCTTGAGATATATATAATTCATCAATATTTTTGATTTGATTTTATTTCTGAAACTAAAGTGGAATGAATGATTACTGCGGAAATTTTCTTCAGATATAAATTTTAAAAAAAAAAAAAAAAAAAATGACATCGGAAAAGATTCCTTCATTAGGAAAATATAAAAAGCTGCAATATTTCCGTAAGCATACAATTCTAATCTATTTTTTTCTGAAAACCAGGCTATGCATAGCTCCAATCCAGAAGTATTTATTACTCTACGTCCAGTTCCATTCCGGTCCTATTCTGGAACAATTGTCCCTCTGTAACCTCTTTGTTTTCGGAAGACTAGTCTATTACTCATATTGCTCTTTAAGCAAATTTTAAAAAAAAAATTTTAAATATTTATCGCTGAATATTTTATAATTTAGAACTGTTTTTTTTATACTTATTAATTATTCCTCTTTTTTTTCCTCATTCCGATTAGAAATAATTGACAGTTGATTAGATAGATATAAAAAGCCAATTTTAAAATGGTAATTGATGCTTCTGTTTTTTGTGCAAATACTAATTAAAATATTATTCCATCTAATTATAAATATTATATAATCCAAAATTATATGGTACTGATAAAAGTTAATACTTGCATAATATTACAGGGAATAGTTTGCGCCCTGGACGACCGTTAAAGCGTAACAGTTTTGAAAATTTTATGGATACAAATACGATGGATTTCAACAAGTTTGGAAATGGTATCTTTTTTTTTTTTTTAAATTTCCAATTAAGCAATCTTTTTGCTTAAAAAAGATTTCCTAAATATATTTTTGTCTATTCTTATAAATTTGTCTTAATTATTGATTATGGAAGAATTATATTATTAACTAGCAAAAATAATGGCAGAATGGCAGGTGCAAAGGATACTTTATCAACATTTACTCAAGAGAAAGAAAAAAATTATTCAAATTTTAGGATAATATAATAATTGCATCTTCTGATGTATTCATAATTTTTAGATCTATCATTTGCTATTAGATTAGAACTAAACTGTTAAGATTTAAGAGAGGCATTTTCGATAGGTAAAGACAATTGCCATATTGCGAACACAAAAAATTAATTATCATAAATATAAGAAACACCAATTAGCTAATTCACATACATTCGGAATATTTTTTATTTTCTTGTCTCTTTTTTTTTTCGATTAGTTGTGAAATTACTCTCTCCGTAAAGTTATCCTACTCCATTTAATTATATATTTATGCTATAATTACTGAAAAAAATTTATATTACAGAAAATTTCAAAAGGAACTCATTGAGAAGCTATAAGAGGAAAAAGAAAACAGGCATTCTTCGAGAAAAAATATTTGTTCAAGCAATTTTTTTTTTTTATTTTTTGAAAGATTCTTCTTGGAATTTTCGATCCATTCCAATTTGAATGATTTTAAGATGAAACTATCGTCGAGTTTCTACCAACATACGACGTTTGGCGACTTCCTAAACCAATATATTCACGGGATTTATATCGCTGAAAACAAATACGAACGGATACAGATAATTATGGAAGTAAAATTAATAAAACTGTGAATGGTAATATCTGTTTCAACTTCTCATATCATTTGAAGTTCATTTGCAAACTGAAAACTTCTGTTACTGTCGTAAGTTAACGTTTCACATAATCACTTGCTATATTATATTTGGATTTAATGAAATATCAAATAATAAAGCCTAAATTACCTTTTGACTTTACGCTCAGGACATATTAAGTCTTTTTTAAGAGGAACACTTCAATAAGAGACACTTCCGAATTATCTCTTAACAGGAGCTGAGGCGTATGCAAGCACACAAATACATAAATCTAGGGAATGTTCAATGTTACATTTTACTATTATTTTACATCTATATATTTTATTTCAGCAAATGCCGCAAATAAAAGAAACAAACATATGAAATTAGTAATTCGATTCCTGAATTTAACCGATTAATCTAGGAAAACAACAACAAGTATCCCTTGAATCTCTTGAACCTGCTCCTCGTTACACTTACTTTTTTTTTTTAAATTAATTTGCAATGTTCTACAAAACATTTGTGGAGATTAAATACCACTCGAGCCATAACTTTCCTTAGTAAGGATATATTCACATCGCAAACCAGTAAAAAAAAAAAAGGAAACAATTGAAATCATAATACTTTTAGTCAAATTAATAACTCTAAGCAATTATATTGCATTTCGTCTCGCACATTCATTTCTTTTTCTTCTTATCACTTTGCTTTTCGTTTGCTTCGTTTCTTGCTCTCCATTCGTTCACAACTTTTTGCTGGACGTCAACAGCAACTGGCGCATATCTGAGTGATTAAAATTAATTCTTAATAATTTAATCATTAGTGTGGATAAATCGATCCAAAGACCTTTACCCTATACCGAGGGAGTGAAATCACGTCTACATCAAGAAACAAACCGATTGAACTTTACACGAAATAATTTTTTTTTTTTTTTGAACTGCAAATTTTACAATAAGCTAATTCGAGAGATTAGTATGTATTTCGACTCGACAACGATTTTACAAGATAATTTCGTAAACTGTAACAAAGAAAATATCAGATTGCTTCAATTACTTAATTACCTGGCAAATTCCATCACGTACTCTCCTTTTCCCCTTGTCATTGTTCGCAACTTAGTTGAATAGCCAAACATTGCTCGCAAAGGAGCCTTCAAGTAGTTACGAATAAAAAAAAAGTAAACATTACAGAAGCTAATAAGCAAATATTCAATTTATTTAATGCAAGATTCCAAGAAATCAAAATTAGAAATCAGATAAGAATTCTCCATCAAATTCCAAGTAAAATAAGTTCGCAAGGCCATTTGTGTAAAGCATATCCTTTTCATGCAGTCAATACTAAATATCCCGATTTTATTACATGAAAAAAAAGCTTACTTCGCATGTAACAATTAAATAGCCACCAGAAAGTGATGAATCCAAAAGAACAGAACCCGCTGATAATGTACTCGATACAGAATTCTAAATGCAACATTCATTTTAATGAAGTAAGTTGAAAAATCACTCAGCAGAAACTGAGAGGTAAAGTGAATCGAAGTTACCTGAAACTCCTCTGGAATAGTTATATCCACTTTCATTATTGGTTCCAACAATTTCCACTCAGCCTTCAAAAATGCTAAAAAGCTTTGTTTAGCATATAAAAAGAGATCCGAGTCTTATCTTTGCATATATGCAAAAAGTCTAGATAACACCTATATTAATTTATTGACATTAATAAATAGAAACTTCGTTTCCGTGACATAACAATTATATGTACAAAAAAGAACCTTCTCTCATCATATTCTGCATGGTATTTATCATAGCAATATCAGTTGAATCAACTTCATGTGTTTTACCATCTTGAAGTCGCAATCTAATTCCAGCAATTCTGGTATTAATTAGTGGGCCTTGATCTAATATCGCGTTGAAACCCTGAAAATTACTAGATTAACTTTATTCTCCAATTACTTTTACCTAAGTGTTCCTTACCAACCTTTTGTTTATTCATGATTTATTATTCTAGCTTCATTTCTGCAGCATACTTTATCTCCTAGAATAATAGTAAAATTTAACAATTAGCAACACTTACTTTCTTCAGCGGAACAATCAGATTCTTCGGTATATTATTGCCGATTGTTTCATCAATAAATTCAACTTCCATATTTCGATTCGGTGGCAACGGTTCCAATATTCCTTCAATTTCTCCAAATTGACCCTGACCACCAGTTTGCTTCTTATGGCGATAATAAAACCTCAAAAGGGATAGCAGATATCCGATTGAAACAATACATTTGAATATTAAGAATACTCATACATGTTGAAGAAATGTGAAAAAGAATGTAATAATATTACGAAAGCCCCAGAGAAATCACTCTATATTGTCAATACCAGTCAAATACACTACTTTCCCACATTTGCATGATTTGATGGATATAACAAAGTGATAATCAAATCACTTACTTGTATGGCTTTACAAGGGTTTCACGATAAGCTACTGATGGTGCACCTAATACAACAGGGCACTGAAATTCATTCTTCATACGCTGAGCATAGATCTCCTGAAAACAGAAAAGAGAAAATAAATACAAAGCGCTGCGATAAATTATAAAACTGAAAAAATCTGATGTTTCCAATACTCACTAAATGTAATTCGCCCATTCCAGAAACCACAGTTTCTCGAGCCTCGGTATTATATTCCTTACGAAATGTTGGGTCTTCTTTAGTGAAACGATTCAACGCTCTCATAAATTTCTCGCCATCTTTATTGCTTACACATCTAAGAGACATCGAAATAACTGGTTCCGGAATATGCATTGATTCCTGAAGGATTAATTCTTAAAGTCACCATTAAAAGGTGTAGTGCTTTCCTGTATTACACAAGATCTGGCGAGCTAATAATCAACCAAGAAAATGAACTCAATGAACTCACACAAAAGACCTCATAATCTTTCTCGCCACAAAATGTTTCTCCAGAAAAACATTCTAGGCCATATGTTGCGCAAATATCGCCAGCAAATGCAACATCGATTTCCTACAAATGTTCGTATAAAACATTTAGAAAGAAATACATAGGTTTTGAGAAATAGAGCTTTCTTTTTCGATAAAAATAATGATCATACTTGCAATGAATTAGCATGTATCCGCACTAATTTCTGCACGCGTACTTTTCTACCATCTTTTGAAGCATAAATAGTATCACCACGACACAGCTGCCCCTGATAAACACGGAAGTAAGTTAACTGCCCAAATTTTCCAGCCTATAAAACATCGAGTAGCTAGAAAATGAAAATATTCATATTTCCAAAATCATACTCCTAACAGACGAAAAATATTCAAAAAAAGTGTGTATATATATTCTATATTCTAGTATATTCTATATATTAAAAAATTAAACTATCGAAATATTGGAAATTCCGACCTCTAGTTTGAATGCAAGACCAACAAACGGTTGGTTGTTGTTACGTGCCGGATTCAGCACAATCTGTTCCTCTTTTCCAGTCCTAAGCATTAAAATCGCACAATTTAAAATCAAGATAAATAACTTAAGAGAAATTTTGTCATACAAAATTAAAGCGGAGTATGTTACAATTCACAAAAAGTCGAAAAACATTTTCTTTTTTAATCTCAAAAAACTTCAGTTAATAGAATTTCATAAGTAACCACATTTTGTTTATTATTGAGGCTCGATTCAGCACTTCAGATGGGTTAGGCAGATAGTGAACGACAGCATCGATTACTCCCTGAACACCCTTATTCTTCAAGGCACTGCCAATAATCATAGGCGTAAATGTTCTCTTGATTGTAGCTCGACGAATAGCCTCGTGAATCTGATTCGGAGTTGGTGTAACATCACCAAGCCATTGTTCAGCAATAACATCATCACCATTTGCAAGATATTCTGTAATGAAAATATCGCTAATGATGTACATTACTTTAAAACTAAATAGTTAGAAGTTCTCATTTAAAATATCTTTTCGACCAACGATCTGATAGCGCTTCTTTATTTAGGAACTATAAAGAAGACATTTAAAAAAAATGAAATTCAGTTTTATTTCAATGACAACTTTATGCATTCCTCACATCAAAGAAAAATCTATGGAAGTTAGTGGCTGTAAACCCTGCTATATATTATAAGGACAGAATTCTCAGGCAATTATAACTGAAAGATTTGGACTACAATAGGATCACTCATGTTTTCTCCATCACGCTACGTCAGAAGTATAAAAAGCAAAAAAGTAGCTTAAAAAAAGAAGAGAAGGATGAAGATATTATGATAATAAATCTTGCGAGTATGACTAACAGAACATTTACCTATCAATTCCTGGCGTCTATCTTTCACTTCTGCTCGTAATTTAATTGGTATTTCATCTTTTCTAAGCATACTTCCGTCAGAACCTTCGTTGTATATAACTTGTTCCTCGATAAGATCTACTATACCCTGAAATGTAACACCCTGAAGGAAAAAGGATGCACCTTAAAACAGAACCTCAATAACCTTATTCACTAAATAAGGCATCAGTGGCTCACTAAAATTATGTAAAGCAGCTCCATATATACATAAATGTTTGCCATCAATATATTGTAAATTAATTCCACACAAATAAACCTTGAAGTCTTGTTCCTTTCCAATCGGGATTTGTAATAGGGCAGCATTATGCTTCAACTTTGTCCGCATATCATTCAATGCTCTGTAATGAAATCACAGTGTATTCAGAACTATATCACTCAATGCTATCTATTAGATGCAACAGTGGCAAACAGTTCTTCAATGTATAAAATGGAGAATAAACAATAAGCTCAACATCAAAATACAATACTTGAATGGATTTGCGCCCATCCTATCCAATTTGTTAACAAATGTAATAAATGGAACATTATAGCGTTGTAATTGTCGGTTGACGGTAAATGTTTGACTCTGTACTCCGCCAACACCACAAAGTACCAATACAGCACCATCCAGTACACGTAAAGCTCGCTCAACCTCCACCGTGAAATCAACATGCCCTAATTACATTTTATTAAAAAGATACAAGACGTAATTTTAGCCTAGAAATAGGTTTAGCATCGTTTAAGATATTTAATTTCGTATAATAGGAAAAGAAAAACCTGGAGTATCAATAATATTGATGTTTACACCATCCCAGTCAACATAAGTTGCAGCTGACTGAATAGTAATTCCTCTTTCCCTTTCCAAATCCATAAAATCCATTGTTGCTCCAACATCATCTTTTCCTCTGACCTAGGATGAATTGAAACATTTTGCTTCTTATTAATAATCTTCATTCAAAAAAAGCATTTAAAATTTTAGAAAAGAAAAACATTAGGATTGGAAGAACAAATGGCAAACCAAACCGACGTCATTCTCAGTAAATAAAAAAAATACTTTTTCAACTTTTTTACTTTTTCACTTTCACTGCAAGCTAACTATCGTCTATTATTCGAATGAACAACCCATAATATTTTCAAAATATGCGTGAAGTTACCAGATATTCATTTAACATTTGTTAGGAATGCTTTTATTAATCAGCTCTAGTTCATCCGAGAACAAAGCAATAATCCAAAGAATTATTAAATTTTTAACTGAAACTATACTTCATGCATTTCTTTAATCCGACCCGCATAGTATAAAATCCTTTCAGTAACAGTTGTTTTTCCAGAATCAATGTGAGCGGATATGCCTGAAAATTGCATTATCACAGGAAACTGGAAAACTATTCCAATTTAACATATCTAATCCATAGAAGCAAAGAAATTAAGAAATATCTCAAATTAAACACAAAAACAAACCAATATTTCGGATCTTTTCTAATCGTTTTATTCGATAAGCAGGAACTGGATCAATCTGTGCTGTTGCCAAATTCCTCCAATTTACAGTGAGCTGAAAACAGATGAGTTACGAGTAAATACGAGCAATCTTATTATAACGAACATTTCTTGAGGATTTAGGCCTACATATATCTTTTTCAATACACTTATTCTTCTCATCAGTGTCTAGCTGTTTACATAATAGCGAGTTAAAACAGTTCCTGTGCTTTATGCAGTGCCAAACACAGGGATGAAAAATATTCGCCTAAAGTAACCGTTCTAAACATCAAGGTATTATACAAAGTCATATTAGAATTGTGTAAAGCTACAAAAATGAATGTTCAAGCTTACTGATTTGAGACGTAGCGGAAATCGTCTACTTCGACTTAGCACCATTATTAATTGCTCCTTTTAATATTTGATACGACAGGCACTATCCTTTGCGATATCTGTAGCCACATTTAATGAACCTGAAACAATACAAAAGAGAACCTGCAGAAGTATTCACAGTTTCTCTCGAAAATTTGTGAAACAAACAATGAAGTTCCCAATCAAATGACTGCTATAATCTGTCGCACCCAGGCTCTTTCGCCATATGCTATTAAAAGAGTTACATCCACTTAAAAAACTTTAATAACATATTAACCATTCAATAAAGAAGCAACACATATGATGGATTGTCAATAAAACTATGCACTGCAAGCAAAAAACTGTTCACTGATGACAGAAAGAAATTAAAATTTTATTTAGTGATTAAATATAGAGAATAATCTGTAATATGAAATCAAACAAAATGAATATTAAATCACTTTACAGCAGTCTCATAAATAGAGGAATATTTTCCCTGAGATCAGATCTTGAGCGAAGTAGTTCACTCAATTAATCTTAGATAAAACGTATGCTCTTTTCTCAGTATTTTGAAACAAAGCCTTTATCAAATGGCGCACTTCATTTGCCCGTAACCACTGCGCCAACGGTCCTTTTCCATCGCACCAACGATCAAAAATGTTCTAAAATTAGAGACTATGTTAACGAGCTATTTTGGATAGAACAATTTTAACTATTTTATTGTGCCTCTTTAGCTCTAACAGCTCATTTATATTCATGATGAAGCGGTAATGGCAGAAACGAAAAACACAAGCCTGTAATGATGAATCCAAACAAAACAGCAGCTCCTTGATCCGGAAGTATGACATCTCGGCGTATCTATGAATAGAAGAATGACTCGACTGTTCAGTCTAAAAAAGATTTTTTTGTACTCCATTATATTTTCCAGACGATGGAAACATATCTCAGAATTTGCACGTTACTGTTAGTACTTCGTAAAAAATCCCTTCACTGTTTCTAAAACGAAAAAAATCATAGAGTAATAAAAAACAAGTTAATTAAGCAATTATGAATTTCATTTCTGTCCAGTCTAAAAGATATCATTTTTCAATTACTCAATAAATCTCAAGACTTTAATTTCCGATTCCTTTAATGCACTATAACACTCAAACAGTTCAATAAAAACAAAGAAAAAAAACAATGATGAAACTTACCACAAATAACATTTCTGATCTTTTCAAAACCTTTCTTAATACAATAGCACTTAATTCCGCATCAGTTGCTCGAATATCTTCCGCAGAAATCAACATTTTGAACAATGTATTAAAGAAAAAAGACACAACATTGCCAACACAGTTTGCATAAACCATTTTAGTAAGAACCTATGAATATTATGTTTAGATGAAAAAAGCTCTCTATTTAATCTTCTCTGCAAAGTTATGATAAGGCGTCACTTAGATTAACTGGACATTCTTATCCATTTTTTTAATGGATAAGAAGCCACGAAGATGAAACCCAGAATATTTTCGATACACACACCGAAAACAATTCATATATCTTTACAAATTGGTAATTTGTGAAATGAATTTTCAACCAAGGAGAATATGGAACGAATTAATAATGATAAAAGATACAAAAAAAAAAAAGGAGAAAAATTTACTTTTTTCCAAACTCCTGAAATTTGTTCCAGATGCATCATACATCCGTCCAAGCATTTCATACATTTTTCATACTGTGAAACGTCGTCCAAACCAAAAAAGACTAGAAGACGTTCACTGATGAATAATTGCAAACAATGAAGTTATAGCTTATTAATTTCATATTATATAAAGAAAACTCAAACATGCTAACTTTTGTCATCTGCTAAGAGAGTAGAAAGCTGTCGACGACAGTGTGTCAATTGCTTTTCCATGGCTTCGGCAGCTACTTGTCGAAGATTTGGAATAAAATCAGCAAAAGAAAGACACAGATTTTTAGCCTACAAATAGTATTTTAGCAAGAAAAATTTTCAGTCTCTTCTAACTTCAATTTTTATTTATTCATCAATACATAAAAAAGACCTAATTAGCAACAACAAATGCAACGAAGAATTTATCGGTCCTGTTGAAAAAGTACGACATTGTAGGAGCATCAGAAAACTGCAAGTATAAGGGAAAAGTAAGCAAGCTATAAAATCTATTAATCAAATCATAAATATGGACAATATAACCTGCATAATGCTATGCATTTTCGGTAATACTTCAACCGTTATAATCATTAACCGATGGCAGATATAATAACAATTGTTGTAAAATATTGCTGAAAAAAAATTCCTAAGAAAGCTTTTAATTCTGTAGAAAAAAAATTATTTTCCAGTGGTAGCAGAAAACAAGCAATGATCATTAAGTACTCATTTCATCTTTAGCGATATCTCTCTAAAGATAAAATAACTGTGTTTTTTCATCGCTGAGAATAATTTTCATATAAGACTTACAACAAAATGCAGCGAACTTCCGGACGGCTCTAGTGCGCTAGCATTAAATTAAAAAAGAAAAAAAAAAAATGAAATTTAACCTGCTAAAACAGGCACCGAGGAGATTTCAGAAGAATGCATTCGGGATGCAGTCCATGCATATAATTCAACGATATTGCGGGCTGTTTGCAAAATTTTAGCCATTGCTGAAGCAGACTCTGCTTTCGCTGCATCATCCAACGTTTTTACTATTAAATCTGTCATGTCAATAGCTGTTTTACTGAAATAAGCACAATTATTGTAACGACTTAATAATGAAATTTTAAATCATCCAACTCTTCAAATAAATATCATTAAAATCAGTGAGATATAAAAAAACTTTCTGGTGAAATTCATTTAGAGCATTTCATGATAAAGCAATAAAAAAACTCAAACCTGACTTGACAGTGGACTAACTGCATCATTTTAGGATAATGTTCCTCATTCCCATCGATTTTTTCCGATTTGCGTAACCCTAGTTTGAAAAATTCTGCAACAGTTTCATCATCATCCGTACTTGAACTGTTTCCAACCTGCAAGACAATTTGTAATAATAATGGAAGCCTCATTATGAAAGGACAATAAGCATGAAAGCTCGAATAATTCTAATTAACACTCTTCACAATACCCATATTAATTGCTAGCATCTCCTCAACAGTGATTAATATGAAATTCATTTTCTGTGAACAACAGACATATCTTGATAATGGTCCTTCATAAATGAAGATTCCCATGGAATATTTATCGTCTTCTCTCTTCTTCTTTTTATCAGATTTACTAATCAAAACGCTAAATACAAACAAATACATACTGAAACAAATTCTGTCAATGGTGCCTCAATAAGAGCTCGTGCTTCGCCAATAATCTTGCTGCATCGTCGATTGATAAAAGTTTCCTCATAATTTTCAGCAAATTTTTGGAAGGATTCAGTTGACTCCGTGAAAAATCCTAGTTCCTGAAATGTAATTGCTAAAATCAAGAAATGATACAGCAAATTAGTCTGTGGACAGAATAAAGAAGAATGAGTTCACAGTATACATAAAAACCACTGAAAATACATAAAATACAAACCTTCATCACCTCCTCAAATTGATCAGTAGATGCAAGAAGGGCTTCAAATGCAGGGATATCTTTCGATTCATAAGGGATAGCTGGTGTAAGGCATTCGTGCACTAGCAACTCAACAATTTCATTAGATATTTTTTCACCAATTAATTGCACCATACTTTTCTCATTCACTTTCATTGCACCCAGATTCCGGCCTAAGTTCTTGAATAATTCCAGCATTGCGCTGCAATTCAAATATTTTGAATGCAAAGCATTAAAAAGGATAAAGATGTCATTTCTTTTTATAATCTTTCTTCACACTTTCATACAAGATAAATAGCCTCTTGGAAATTTGTATATTTTCTTCATATAAATTTCTTTTTTTTTTTGGATAATCTCAAATGTTGATTTTACAGCACGAATAAAATCACATAATCCTGAATAGATAGGATTTAAATAGAAAATTCAGTGTAGACTTTTCAAATTTTGCACTGCAAAATTTCCTCTTCTAAAAATAACTGCTAATGAACTGTATGAGAAAAATATCTAAACCCAAAACAAACAATTACCAGAAAACTTTCTCTGGGTCAGGGTATTTTTTCTTTCCATCTTCTATCAATTTTTCCTTATGCACCAAATATTCATGGTCTACGAAAGAAGTGCCATCACGATAAATAATAATCTCTGTAGGATCTTTTGCGACAACCAGTCTTTTGCAAAAGTGATGAATCAACGCTGAAGAAAACTTGGCAATCTTCGCATCAATTAAATCCAATGTATCCATTGCAGAGAGTTTCTGAAAGAACTCTTCATTTTTTTCATAAAAAGATGAAAATATGCAGCATTACGTGCTGATTGTTAACATATGCCGAGACATAGATATATCACGACTATGCTTCAAGTCTTGGTTTCCGCGCAAAAAAATATGTATTTCATCAACAATTTCCAATTTCAACTTTCAATTTTTGCATTAGTCTGAATATTGGAGTCATTGACAAAAAAGAAATAAACCAACTTTTAAACTAGATAAAAATAAAATTTTTCAGCATATGAAGCATACCTCGTTCAAAGCATCAGACGTAGAAGCTGTTACGTGTAAAATAACTTTATTATTAAGCTCTCTCAAAGAAAATATTTGGTCCCAGAAAGTATTCAGCATATAAGTTAGACTTTGTCGCAATGTAACAATTTCTGTCTTCAACGCTGGACCAATGTGCTCAACGAATGTTTTATCAACATTTTCATCTCCCTGCAATTATTTCAGCCTAATTCGTCCAATATATTATTTACATGATGTTTCAAGCTTTTAGTCAATGTTCCATGCAAGTCAGGTTAAAGATGAAAGTAGCTGGCAAGGACAATGACTTCCGTTCATTTATACTACTCATCCAAAAATCTAGTTTTGATGATGAAACTATCTTATAATCAAGAATAATAGAGTTAATATACACTCTATTTTAATTTGCTCTTTTATGCAACATTTCCAATACTTCGTGGCTACTAGAAACTAAATACGCATTATAGATATGAAGTGCAATTATATAACTATTTCAGAATATCTTTCAAAATAACTACTATACCGTGAATTTTTGTAAAATCTATAACTATCTCATCGCAATCACTAGGACTTAAAACGACCAAACGTCTAAAAAGGTAGAGATAAATTTCGTCTAGGCATAATAAGCTAGATATAGAGTAGTATTTGTGTAGAATATCAAAAGCAAACTATGCATAATGGAGCAATCTAAAAACCTGAACCTCCAAAATGTCCTTTAATTTGTCTTCCAATTTTATGATTAGCTGCGCATTGACCAAGGGATTTTCTTCATTTGATGAATACCAAAGCTGATATATCAGTGATTCAACTTCTTCGAGTGACTGCATTTTCGACTTCCAATCTTTTATAAATTCCAATCTTTCTAGCTCCTTCTTCTTCAAATGTAAAGTGAATATGAGGAAACAAAAAACATATTTTTAAAGACTAGAGAAATTTTAAATACACATACTGAAGAAACCGCAATTTCTAACTTTGAATTAAGCTATAGCGAGATAAGAAATCGGATAAAATCTCGTTTAATTCAACCTCTTCAATGATTAGTGGTCAGGTCTTGGATAAGTTCAGCAGTAAAATTTCTCATTTCTCAGTTTTTCTGCACATATGCTATATATCACGATAGAATTTATGCACTCCTATACCTTTTATATCTGACATTAACAATTCAATAACTAAACTTACATTCATTTCAACTTCTTTCATCGTACTGTCAACGTTCTTAGCAATCGAATCGATTGAATGATTTACGGTAGCACAGGTAGAACGAATTGTGTCAAGCAATTTATTACTTGTAACCAAATCAGGAATATACTCCACGTATTTTTTATTTATTTCTGATGCAATATCAGTCATTGCTAAAATAAAGTACATTAAGAAACACGAATTTAATGCAAAATGGGTGACTAAGATGGCGAAAAGCTTCCGGTTACAAGTGCAAATACGCAAATGATGTTAAGACAAAATAAACAGCACATGTCATAAAATATAAATAAATCCAAGAAATAAATTACCGGTAGCTATTAATCGCTCTAAAATTACTATTTCTCGTCCAATGCTATCTCTGTTATCATCCTCGAAATCAAGCACTGACTGTAAACGTTTCTCAGATGTTCGCGAAATCGATGCCATCGTTTTTTATTCTGAAAACAACTCATCTTAAGTGCAATTTATTTAAAAATATCAAAATAATATCATACTGTACGATGTTTTTGTTTCAGTTCAGCATTTGAAATGTTTCCATCATAAGATATTAGCATCATCTAAGCGTGAAGAAAAATCTGCATATCGTCAACTTTAACAAGCTTATCAGAGTAAAAAAAAATCAAGAATCAAAACACTGTCTTAGACCTAGAGGAACGAATAAATCGGCTAACTTATTCAGCTTAATAAAGACATCATTTATTCGAAAAACGTGACCCCTGGTGACTTACGAGCAAGCGTAATCCACCAATCTGTGCACAACTTTATTTATCTAAATATGACACGCGACATTACTTATACGTAAAAACCTTATGAGCAAGCGTATATCTATCAATTTGATCACAACTTTGTTCTCTAAACATGACGTAACGTAAGACGTCACCTACGAGGAAAACGTGATCATAAAGTTTGACGAATAGAAACGGTGAAATTTTTAAGCTATGCAGGACAAAACAAGGGAAGAGAGAGAGAGGGAGAGAGAAAGGGGGAGGGAGGAGAAGAGAGAGAGAGAGACAGAGTGGTGACAGTTAGACGTGCAGCGATGCAAATGCAGTGTGCAGCGCACGCGTCGTAGCGATGCTGTATCGATGTGGCTGGCGACAGCGTAGCGCCTGCAATTGCTGCTTCTTTTGCGGTTTTTGCGTCACTAATAATAGTAGCAGTGGTGGTGCAGTAGTTGTTGTGGTAGTAACTGTCGTTGTAATCATTGATTTTGTGTAATTATGAATTCTTAAAAAAATTTCACTCGAAATTTTATGATTTTTTTTAAATTTAAAATATGATAATTTACAGATTTTCAATCATTACTGCAATAATTGTTATTGTTGTAAGAGTTGCCAGTGGATGATGCCAACAAGGAAAGCCCCTGATGAACGAGCTAGTCAATTTGGCAATGCTACGTAAGTTTCATTGAGAATTCATTTTTATACTCTTATCTTATCATATCATTAAATTTATCACTCCCTGCTATTCATATTTATTAATCATATCATATTTTATCCATGCTTCATATTTGTTATCAAAAATTTTTCAATAAAACTTCATTAGAAGATGAGTGAAATTTATCACATTTCATTCGGTATAAATGACTTATTTTATGATACGGTAACAGTAATCGGATCTCTGAAATAAACCTTCAAGTGAGCCGAAAAATCACGACAGTATATTTAATTAGGGTTCATTTATTAGAATAATAGGATAAATTCTTGGAAATTAGCATACACTGTGAACTTACATTAATAGCTACGTGTACGGCAGTATCACGACATGTGTACTATATATCAAGAAATTTCCTAATTTGATAATCGTACCGTTCAGGTCAAATATTCGATCTTCAGTCAGTGACTCTTCTGTCTTACATCTTTCATTTAGTCATGGGACCATCTGGATAACCGGCAAGAATGTACGCTGCTGTTAAGTTCCATCCTGGTGACAGTTGTCCGAGTGGTCCAAATGATATAATTCACTAAGAACTATTAGTTAGGGTAGGAGATAGTAATAATAAGGATACGACTGAAGAAGAGTAGTGTGACACTCAGCATATTATTTCACTTATTTGTTTTTTTTTTTAATAGCTTAAACTTTTTTTTAAAATAGCTTTTAAAATTTAAAGAAGAGAAAAAGAAGGAATTTATTTCATTAATTTTTATTAATTGCAGAAATGAACAAGGAGCTGACAGTAATCGAGGATTACAGTGGACAAATGGACTTGGGTCATCAAATGCTTTCATCACATTGGTCAGTGGGCCAACATCAAATGCAACAAGTGGTGCAGAATCGGGAACTGTTTCAACAAATGTCTGGCACAGTAGTGATGCCAGTGATGTAAATTTCACTGATCAAAGTAATACACAACAATTGCTTGCCTCTACAGAAAAGGTCATCTTTTTAATTTTTTTTATTTTTTTTTGTTAAGTAGTATGTGAGACATTTTATTCATTTTATTTCATATACAAATAGGATTTTTTCCTAAACTATAACATACTTCTAAGGCCAAACCAAATTAAATATGATGTCACGATATTGCATGAGTTGATATCAGATTTTTTTTTCTGAGACGATTAGAAAAAGTGCTTTCGGAAATATATAAAATTTAGATCCAAAAGATCAGAGTAAAATTTAGCCATTATTTGTAGCATAGTATTTTTTCAAAAAGAAATTGCTATCTGATAGATGTTTTCATTGCTGTGATTCTAGGTTCAGCGTAATTATGGCAATGCAGATGACAATACGGCTAGTGCTCATAGCGAACAGGCTGCGGTAACGGCTATGTCATTCAGTGATCATATTTATTCGCCTTCAAATTTAATCACTACAACATCTGAATCATCTGTTAAACCAGAATTAGGTAGTATTCGACAATTTAGTGTCTATTCTTAATAAATTCACGTATTTCAAAAGTGAGGATTTTATTTAGCAGAATTTATTCTAAAGATCAAACAGAAAGTTATTTCAGATGTTGTCGTCGTTGGTGGGAATGCAAAGTCACCGTCCACTGTAGAAGATCGGACAACAAAAACAAGAAGTAACTTTTTCCTAACTGAAACTTTAGATGATATGGCTGAGATGATAGCGGTAACAAAGAGCTAAAAATTCTAGAAGAAATATGTGAAATGAAAAATTATATCAGTAGGAACCTTCCCGTATGTTGACAGCAAGCGAAGGAATCAAAAATTTGGTAGCCGGAATTTTCAAATTAAACAAGGACAGTTTCAGTAATATGGACAGATGATCTGCGTGAGATTCTAATACAAGAAATGAAGAAACGACCATGTTTATGGGATCATAATCATCCAAAATATAGAGATTTACAATATGCAGCAAGTGAAAGAAACGAAGTTATCGAATCTTTCTATCATCGAACTGGATATGCTTTGAATGGTAATTCAAAATGATTGTTAAGTTAATGTAGATAACAGAAATCTTTCCGAAATGTGTGATATGGAAAGTGATTTGATATAACGTGTTGATTTAAGGTATTGGTCTGATTTCATATCCTATAAACTAGCATAGACATAATCGGTACATTCTGATATTAACTTTCATTTTTATATTAAGATTTCTTTTTTATACTCTTATTGGCAATCAAGGGACAATTGCCAATAAAACAGAAAGCATATAGAAATAAAGTAAGACCAAAAAATAATGGTAATAATAGTATTTAGCGGATGATATAGCGAGGCAGTGGAAATCTTTGCGCGATCAATATGTACGCTTTATCAACAAAATAAGGAATATGGAACCGAATGATTGTCGATTTCCATCATTCAAATTTTCCGAAGAATTAAAATTTCTGATGCCTTATAAACAGTTGCCGCAGTCTCGGTAAAATCATACTGAAATAATTTACTTTTATTTTTTATTTATAGAAGTCTTATTGCTTTAAGACGTTATAATTTCAGTTATAAATTTAAATCTCTTACTTGGTTTAATCTGGTATAAACATCTTGATATAAACACCAATAAACAAAATCATACTTTTAGAGGAATGATCTGAACATACCGTGAACAGCTGCTTTTAGATAGAGTTGTTGTGAATCACAATTTCCAAACATTTTTGATGCATTCGTTTTTTGTTAGTGAAATTTAGGTATTGCATTATGATGAATGAAGAAAATGGTCTGCAAAATCTGAATGAAAATATTCCATCAAAGGAATCTTGCTCCGAGTTTCCAGTGGCTGGTACTTCATCTGGTACCAATTTGCTACCACTTCGTCGTAAAAGAAAGCATGGAAGATCATCAGATTACAAAGGGCAGAAAGATGTTGACTCAAAAATACACGATAGAGATGATGGTTGTTTTTCTAGGATGGATGAATTCGATCATTTTGGTGAGTGAAAATCGTCATTTCAACCAAAAACATTTTTTTTTTTACAGTGGAATTTCCGCTTCCTGAAACATATAGTAAAGTGATTATACTTATATTCGTTATCATTCCGACTAGCTAAGGTATAATCCTGCGCTTTTTTTTTTTTTGGTTGCATCATTATTCTCTAGAGAAAGGCTTATCAAATATCAACTTATGTTGGTTAATCCATTAGTCGGTCGCTCTCTCAATGGTTCTTATGAATAGGAGATTTCGTTTTTTTTAAATTCATCTGTTAGATGTGAATTTTTTTAGAACTTTAAAGTACACAAAAATTAGTATAAAGGATTTCTAGGCTTGTCAATTGCGGACTATATACGAGGAATTGCAAAGCTTGACGAAAAAGCAGCTGTATGGATAAGGGGTGAAATCTGGACGTTATTAACGAAATGTCGGATGAAAGCTTTGGAGGGATGTAGTGGCAACGGCACCAGTTAACGTTTTAGATAACGGTGGAATATTAGGTATGGAACTGTGTCGATTTAAATATTGAAGGAATTTTATTATTTATGTTTAGTTATGTTTATGTTTATTGCGAATTTATTTTGTATTCTCCTTAAAAATTTGCAGCTAAACTTTATATATTGTTAATAATGATGTTAATTGTAGCATTGATAATTTAGGTTGTCATTTTGCAGAAGTTGATATCATTTGGTGTACTTGTAGTTTGCATTCAGGTCATTTTCCATGGATTTTTGTTTTTCGCAGGCTAGATAGCTATCGAATATTACAAAATTGATTAGATAATGCAAGAGAAATGCTCATCCTGTCATAGTTAATTATGCCATCTAGAGCTTTTTCCATTCCGCATGCATTGTAAATTTTGAAATTGTGAAAGTTACTGATTAATGATTGTAAATTGTTTCGCTATTGGTTATTAGGTGCATATTCTTTACGAGTACGAATTACGAATCTCTCTTCGTAACTTACTTATTTTAACAGGAATAAATACTGAGATATTCATCATTTTCATTGATTAGAGAGTGATTGGCGAAATAGGTCAGTTGATGACTGGATGTGATTAGCCCATTGTCCTTTCGGTCAGTATCTTTTAAACGCAGTAAAATTGTATATTTTTCAGTGTAAATGACAAAGGATGCCTCGCAGATTTAATCCTTAGTGTAGAAATGGAATATCAAATTTTCGGACTTTGATAATAATTTTTTCTTTTGCATATCAGACGAGAAAAGTATATGTTGGTTGTTTTTGTTGAAGAAAAAGCAACTTAAACTAATTTATGTATAAATGTAGTCGCGTAAGGAAGAGCAGTCTCGAAATAGTTTCTTTTCTAGCATATCATTATTTCATTTTTTATCAAGGAGAAAAGCTAATTAATTGCTTTCGTATTTTACATTTTACGAATTATAATATTAGTATCAATTAAGTGAATGTACTGATGGTACAGCAGTTGTTGCTAATTATCGTGATTTGATCATCGATACTCATTGATGGAATCATTTAACACTGATGTCTTTTCATCGTGAACTTCCGTGTATGAGTTTTTTTGTTTATTCGCAAACATCTTGCCAACCTATTATATATATATATATATATATGTATATAATCCGGAAGGGAAGAAAGGGATATATATAAAGGAAGAGAAAAATGATCTGGAGAGAATGAAAGAAAAAACNGTGTATGAGTTTTTTTGTTTATTCGCAAACATCTTGCCAACCTATTATATATATGTATATAATCCGGAAGGGAAGAAAGGGATATATATAAAGGAGGAGAAAAATGATCTGGAGAGAATGAAAGAAAAAAGTATGCAGCATTTCTTCATATTGATAGCTAATTCTTAAAGCATCAGTGCAATTATCTATTTCCAATAATTTAATAATAAAAAAAAAAAAAGTGGAGCAAATTTTATCATTAATGAAATAAATTAATCTGTACAACAAAAGTACCAAGAGTTAGTAGCATTTCGCGTTAAGCATTCCCGGGACGATAGTTAACACTTCACATCCGGCGTTCCCGGGATAGCAGTAAAATACCGAGCATGATATTTCGCACCAAGTACTCCCGAGGAAGGGATTTTAATTCGGATCTCTAATTGCAAGCCATCTGTAACTTCGGTGACAAATGTAAATGGGACCATCCCTCGAAGACATCCAGTTCTCCTCCCGTAACCCTCATCTCACCTGTCCTCTCTTCTCCTTCCCTCCACTCTTCCCAGCATCCATTCCATGTCTGTGTCTGTCTGTCAATGTAACTGTATGTGTATGTTAATATATACGGTGTGTGTGTGTGTGTGTGTGTCTGTCTGTGTCTGTGTGTGTGTATGTACACCCATTATTCCAGAAGGGTAGGGCGTACGGAATCGATCGTATCCCAGGAGGAGGGAAGTGGTGTTAGGTGCAGTTGGGCCATCCACTGACAAATTTCGATTCTTCCAGCTACCGCACTAAGAGATAATCCCCAGAAGATCTGGTATAGTTCGGGAAATATTCCCCCAAATGAGATGGGTCTTATAGCGATAACTTTATGTCTGTACGAATTAATAGTTATACCATTTCAGAGAGGATTAGCCTGTCTAGACGAGGTGTACAGAATCATTCATTAGACAGTTCCTACAGTTGTTCGATTTTTTTCCATCTCGCAACTATTTATCATTTCTCCTAGCTTATTCATTCCACTAATGTTTCGTTTAATTGCTAATCATTTGGTTTATTGCTATCATTCATTATCAGTTGAAATTTTGCTATCATTGATTGTTATTGGTATGATCATGATGATAACATATTATTGCTAACTTTTTATTGAGAACATATAGTGAAATGGAAATGTGAATGATTGGGAATGCTGCTAACAGTCATAGAATGTGGTACTTTCACCTCTCATTAGCATCCTGAAAAGGAATTTACCTTTTGTTCTTAGTAAGAGCAAATAGGGAAATCGAGATGTAAATGATTGGAAACACTGATATAAGTATACTTTTAAAAACTGGTCATACCAGATGGTGAATATTCAAATATCCGATTATTCTACTGATAAGTGATACATTTTGTTAAATAATAAATGATTCAAGTGAACAAATTTGAAAATGCTCTGAAATCTATCTGTAATTACGTGATTCAGAAATAGTATAAAAAAAAAGAGAAATTATAGCATTGACAATATTTAATAGCATTTCTAAGATCTCTTCATCTTCTTCCGATTTATCTCCATATGTCTGTTTTTTTTTTCTTCCGAAATATTTGTCGTAGTTCATTTGTTAATTTAAATTTCATTAGATGTTATCAGTCATTATTGATTCACATCTACGTTATTTCGTTTGTTCCCTTTTAATGTTATATCTGCATATTTATTCTTTTCATTCAAATATAACTGCTTGGTTGACAAACCAAATATTTTCTGCAATTTTTGGTAGTCCACTTACTTGGACCATTATTTCGTGTAAGATTTTAATGGTTTATAATTGTAAGAAAAGAATTACTATTTTTCCTTAGTATGCAGTTTCTTTTTTAAATTGTAACTGATGTATAATAGGTGGTTGTTTAATTGTTCAATATACCTTCAGAAAATTGTAATTTTGCTTTTCGTTCCTATAAAAATGCTTTTCTTAATTTTCTCTCCCTAATTATATATGTATTGTATTGAAGAAAAGATTTACCAATTTTATTTAGTTCAAAGTAATGATTCACTGAATTTCGTAGTTTTGTTTCGTGATCTTCTGTGAATGTGAGAGGCTTCTTTTTTCTCTTCATCTATTGTTATAAAAAAGAAAATTTATGGCTAATAGAGAAAGTTCGAAAATATTTGGCCTTTTTCATCGATTAATCAGTGAACATTACTTGTGATATACTGTTTGTTCCAAAAAGTTTTCCGAACCATCTTTACAAATTCTTCATTTATCTTTATTTCATTGTCTATCTCTATATATATAATAAAAACATATATATATATATATATATATATAATGTATATAGGAAAAGAAAGGAAGTGAAATGCTTGCAAAATTTCAGCTTATAATGAGGTGATTTCAATATATTGTATATATATATATAAAAATTATATATAAATTTATTATTATATATGTATATAAAACCTTATTTATATATATATATATATAAATTATTATTATTATATATGCATATATTAAATCAACCTCTTCACGTTTCTTTATTTCATGCGTCACCTCTTGACGTGTCTGCTTGTATAGTTCACGTCGGTACTTCTTCTTTTGCTTTGATCTTTTAACAGGAAGTGAAATGCTTGCAAAATTTCAGCTTGTAATGAGGTGATTTCAATAATTGATGAGTTATCGATAAGGTTTACAAACGTATGGCAGCTGCAAGTTCAACGCAGCCATCATTATATCAACATTATTTCACGGGGCATCATTCGACTAATTCATCGATTACTGTAAACAACGTATCAGGCTTGAATTCAGAAGTACTTTGTTTTTCGGTACTGCTGTATAGAAGCAAGCTAAGAATACATATTGATGAGTGAAAGCTCAGTGAAAGAAATAAGCATCGGAACGGATTTGTGGCGGAACCGCTTGTTTCTGCGATTTGTATTAAAATGTTTCTTCGATTTATATTAAAGTGTACCAGTGATGATAAAACTACCATCGAAAGTTCTGACGGTGAAGTAGTTCGGTAATTGTCTTCCCTGTGTACTGAAACTTTATGCGAGATGTTGTGAAAATTGAAAATTGTTGCCCGAAATAGCTCGATTTTTGGCAAGAAGTAATTCATTGGTTGTTACTGTTGTAGGCGAAGGGTGTTTCTTGGACCAATTCAGTCACTGGACAACGGCTTGATGAAGATTCCGATATGAGTGTAAGGTATGGTTTAAATTGTATAGGGCATTGCATTTACTTTTTTTTATATCCATTATCCTTTTCTTATATTTGTTCTATTTCCACGTGGACATAGCTAATTAATACGAGGATATATGGAGTATAAAATATGATTTATACTACAAAAAGCATTATAACATTTTACGGAATTTTTTTCTATTCAGTAGAGGATAAATTCGGAATATTTACTTCTTATTTACTCAGTGATGATTAAATAATATTCAAGAAATGTAGACAATGTTTTCTTTAATCATATTTTACTTGTTTAATAAGGATGAAAGAGAGATTAGTGAAGATTATTTCCCAAATAAAGTGGTTTTTATGAAATAGCAAAGAAGGATCAACTTTGTTAATCTATGACGCATGATGAATTATTTGATTACACAGCAATATTATGATGTCTAGTCCCTCTATTAGTTAAGAATAGCAGATATTAAAGCTTTACATCCTTCCTTATATGAGGGGTCAACTCTTTGTCTCCACTGTAAGGTCGGAGCTGTTCTTCGCTCTTCGGTTAGTCGTATACTTCTTGATCTCAAAATACTTCTGTAATTTAAGATATTATCGGGAAATAATGGATTCATAGTATAGTACAAAACACAACCTCCTTTTCCTTTTTGGTGACTAGCAAATTCATCTGTTTAGAATTATGAAAATAATTTTGGAATTGGCTCTCCTTTTCAATAAATTTCCAATGGTTTTTTTTATGGCTGAATGTATCCGTTTGAAATGTGCTTCATGCATAACATTGCATTATTAAATAGTTGAGCCATCGTTTAGTATGGATTAGTAATGTCTTTTACTTAATGTAGAGAAAGAAAAAGTGAACAAATGGACTTAGAAGTGATTCAAGTGTATAGAATTATTGTTAAAGAAATGGAAGGACTGAAGGCGATTCATGGACAAACGATCTGGCTGCAACAAGTTTCATGCAGTCGTCAACGGATAGTCAAAACAGTTGCTGCTCAGTTAGCAGTTATGCTGGATGGAATAGTGATTATATGTGCAGCTCTGATCGTTTAACTTCACAGCAGGTGATTTCAACAGCGTCGAAGGTATTGTTTTAAAGTGTAGTGATTGAAATTGATTTTTCTAGAGTGGTCGATATAAAGTAATGTTGGCGAGGCAGCAAAATAAGCGTTGGACTAAACTGTTTTTGCAGTGTAAGAGTAACAGCAATAAATGGAAAATAAAGAGACTCTTTTTTCCTTCTAAAGGTCGTGAAAAATGCTTTTTTTATGGACTAAAAATTACTTTTCATTTCTAGAATTCACGAAAATCAGAACTGGCAGCAGCATCTTCTGTCGGAAATTCTGAATCACATCCTGCGAATCCGAGATACACTGACTCACAAAGTTCTTCTAGTTCACAAGCTTTACTTCAGTCCGAATGTGGTAAGTTTTAAATGGGGATTTGGTCTGTCAATCTTTAAGTTGAAATAATTGGAATAATTATTGAAAATTGAAACTACAAAGTCGAATCGTTGATCATTAGTACTAATGTTCTTTGGTCGGAAATGCGGTCGTAACTGTTAGTAAAATAACTGCACTAAGTCAAAAGTCAGATAGATGGTCTTTGCATCCGATTTCTTTGTTTCATTTTTTATGCGCATGAAATCTCCAATATACCTTTTCAGAATCTCATCCTCGACCTACAAGTAGGCGAAAGAGGCATGCTGGTAAGGCTGTGACTTTTTTTTTTTTTTTTTTTCATCTAGTATGCAGAGTTATTATCACTCTTTTCCTTTGTTTATACATTGCATAACTGGAGATAGGAAGGGGCGGAGAGGACAGTCTGGATAGGTATTACCTAAAAATAATGCGTAGATGTGTTCATCGGTATATATATATATATGTGTGTGTGTGTGTATGTGTCTGTATAACTGCACTCTATACCTTCGTTTGTGAGAATAATAGCAGGTGCATAGAAAGTATGGAATGTCACATCGAGTAAACAACTCAGACCTCACATCTTAGTATTGTCAGGACCATACTTCACCAAGTTTCCTCAGTGATCGATTGTGCTGAACAGTTTTGATTGGCTAACCTACTGGAACAGTTCATGCGTGCTTGTTCCTTATCATTTATTTGCTGTTATATTTGTCTGTAACTTAATGTTTACTGTGCTGCTGATATAGCATTTGTGGCACTATGTGGGAAGTCCCATCAAATATGGGTGATAATAAGCAGAAGGCATGTAATGATAGTAAATTATCGAGTCGTTCAGATGCTTATCAACTCAGGGCTTCCTTCAGTAGTTCTTATTTGAAAACACCTGAACGGCCGCGGAAAAATTTACCTCCATGTTCATATCTAAAGCCAGTACCGAGTGAGTTGTACTTTAGGTTATATTAAATATCAGATTGGATCCAAAGGTTATTTGTGCTCCCAGTTGTAAAGGTAGCTTAGAAATTTTAATGGTATGGTAAGTTTATGAAGAGACTAATCAAAATATATGTTTACATGGCAGTTATAAACTTTTTTAATATTCGTTCTCATTAATTGTAGCTGGCGAAACATTGTCTGCCGCTCAGTTTGGGCCACTGAATTGCCGTGTTGATAATTCATTGCTGGTTTTAACAAAAAAGTTCATGCAGCTACAACCTCAGGCAAATGAAGATGGAGTTAGCGCTTTTCAATTTTTATATGTTAATGATTTTGAATTTCATGTGATCTATTGCTTCCGTTTGCTTTTTTTTGTCACATGTTCTCTCATGATATTGACTTGTATGAGTCCATCGCTTCATCAAAGAGTTGCAACTTTTAAAGCATCATGCTATGTCAACCACATCATTGCTATGCAAAGCGATTAGTTTAGTTGCTATGGAATTAGTTGCATCTGATACTTTTAACACTTTTTTCAAATAATATTACTCTCTTTCTTTATATCTAAATTCTACTTACAGCTCCTCAATTTAAATGAAGCTGCTATGCGATTAGGTGTCCAAAAACGACGTCTCTATGATATAACGAATGTACTGGAAGGAATTGATATGATTGAAAAAATGGGAAAAAACAGCATCCGTTGGAAGTGAGTACTTTAAAATTGAAATAAATATGTTCAGTTCTCTTTCCGTTCATAGTGATGAAGCAGTGATAAGACAGATCTTGAGTAGGAAGGGTAATTAAAGTACAAGCAAAGCATTAGCGATTGGAATAGAATTAGGAAGAATAGCTAAGAATGACAAGATTTATGTGTGATTTTTGGTGAGTATGAGTTGTAGCGATTTGGAAGAAGACTATGTCATTACTTATCGCTGAAAAATGCTTTCTTTCTCTGCCGGAAGCTAACCTGTCATAGCGGAGTGATGACGTGCCATTACAGGGAACTGTGGTTTGAACAGTTGTCATTAACATATATTCTTTTGTTTGTGAATTGGGAAGACAAATTTCAGGAGTAACGATGAAATTGGTTCACGTGGAATTGAAGCGCAAAGGCTGAAAGAAGAGATTAAAAGCTTAGATCATTATGAGCAGTCACTAGATGAATTGATTACAAGTATTGAGAATGCCCTAAAATTAGCGAAAGAAGATCCAACAGATCGAGTTTACAGGTATATATCCTTATCCCTATTGCTGTGAAAGAAGGATTGTCTTACAAGAATACTATATTGTGATCTAGCACGCATTTTAACTCTACCGACGAACATACTGTACTTTATTATTGAGTCCTGGTAGTAGCTTGCCTTAAATTAGATCTTAAGAAAGAAGAAAAAAAATTCGACCTTAAGGAAAATTTCGATCTTAAAGAATCTTAATTCTTTATATTACTCACAGTCATAAATCTTTTTCCGAAATATATTTATTACAGTTATGTCAAATACGCGGATCTTCGCATGTTGCCGGGAATGACTGATCAAACATTGATAGCAGTCAAAGCACCTAAGGACTCATACTCGTCAATCGATGTAACAGATCCGGTAGAAACAGGGGTACAGTTTTTGTTATAAATTTTCATATTTTTAATTAACTGCAAGTCTATTTTAATATCTCGGCTGGTTGAAATATGAGTTTTGCAGAAGTTTGAAATTATGATTAGAAATTCACAAAAAGAACCATTGGAGGCATATCTCTGTCCACACCTTTCGCCGAGAAATCAACAGTTTCAGGTTAGTTTTCTTATTGTTTTACTATTATTTTTAGCCATATTCTTTTCACAGTATACTTTTGGATTAATTTCTCTAGCTCTAATGATTTCTCTTCCAGTTTCGCTATTCTTTGCCATACATGCCATATTCTTTTCACAGTATATAGCCAAAAAAAATGACTGTTAATTCGTATGGGAATGTTACTGAAATGGATCCCGTGCAAATGAAAAATTGTCTTCAAATTATAATCAGTGTACTGACGGATTCAAAATAATGCGAACATATCCTTTGCTTAGTTTAGCTCACTGTAAAATTTANTGACTGTTAATTCGTATGGGAATGTTACTGAAATGGATCCCGTGCAAATGAAAAATTGTCTTCAAATTATAATCAGTGTACTGACGGATTCAAAATAATGCGAACATATTCTTTGCTTAGTTTAGCTCACTGTAAAATTTGATGCATCGTCTGTAATATTAACTCATTTTATTTTGAAGAACTACGAATTTTTTTTAGTCTATAATTTCCTTATCTTAGCTAACCACCTCATTGATAACTCTTTTGCAGAGTTATTCACTGAACAATTAATATTAAGTTCTCAGAACTCGTCATGCTCTTTCTCTGATCGTAATTTTATGTAATGTTGCTTATTTCAGAAAGAAGAATCACATGATACGTTGGTAGAAAATCAGCCTAATTGGTCGGAGCAACCGGCAAATGATGTGTTTCAAGAAATAAGTGGAAATGGGCAACAGCAAGTGGCAGTTCCAGGACGTATGTTTAGAACTTTTAATTCACTCATCCTCCAAGAACTGATTCGTTATTCTGTGCTTTTTATTTCTTTCCGAAATGTTTTCTACTTTTTTTTTTTAGACTAGTTACATTATAATTCTTAAAAATACATTTAAATTCCACTTATTGTTTTTAGCCAGTAATAATGATAACACCAACGTTTTACCTGTTAACACATTGAGTACTTTCTATACCCCATCAAACCTACACACGTCACCGCTAAAAATGGTCGTTGAGGGTCCTTCTCAGCAAGCAGGTGAGTCCTATTTTGTTCTTTTGTTTTTGTGGGTTATTTGTTATAGTTACTTAGGTTTACGCTGTGACATGACCTAATCTTCTAAATTCATCGAAGAAGTGGTGGAAAGCTTGGTTTCTTCACACTGTGTGTCATTATTTGACTGGCTTTTGTAGATAACTTTCACATGTTGTCTATCAGAANGGTGAGTCCTATTTTGTTCTTTTGTTTTTGTGGGTTATTTGTTATAGTTACTTAGGTTTACGCTGTGACATGACCTAATCTTCTAAATTCATCGAAGAAGTGGTGGAAAGCTCGGTTTCTTCACACTGTGTGTCATTATTCGACTGGCTTTTGTAGATAACTTTCACATGTTGTCTATCAGAAGAGTATTTGACAATTTTTTCTTATCTCCCTTACCTTCATTTGACAGTTTATTCATATTACTCCCAATCATTGGTATTGGAAAATGATTTTTCGCAACTTTTTTTTTTTCCTTTATGATTGTTTTTTGTAGTTTCGAGTTCAAATGCCGAGGATGCAACAACAAATTCATACGGTTTACTAAGTTTGGATCCGGTGGATGAAAGTGAACCGTATATGTATAGTATAGGTGAGCAGGAATCAATTCAAGCTTTGTACGACTGGCCGTAATCCATATTTTGTATATCGCTTCTCTAAATGTGATCTCTTTACTGTGCATCCTTATTTGCGTTGCATGCGTAATTTAAAGCCTTTTTGATCTTTTTCTCGAAGCGATGGCGAGTAATGTTTCGCCTGGAGTGTTTACCCGACAGACAAAGGGAAAAAAAAAGATCACCCACATTGATTATTGGTTGAACGACAATAAATTAAAAGAAATTTTCAAGATATTAGGTAGACGATTGATTTGTGAACACTTGTCACATATGCAGTTGCTGTTCATTTACAATGTAAGTAACAGCGTAGGCATCAAATTGTTGTACTCAATTGAATATCTTCTATGTACAAAAAATACCCTTTGTAATGTTGACAGTTTCATCTTCAGTTTGTTCGGCAAATGGCCCTCAGAAAGTCGTAATATTTCTTGGAAAGACAACAAACTGTTTTGAAAAAAAAAAAAAAAAAAAAAAAAAAAAAAAGAAAGGAAAAAAAAAAGCCATTCCCTATTTTTAATAAATTATTTTGCCTTCAGTGCTTGTTGTGCGTGTATGCATTTGTGCTGTTTCATTTTTGAATTTATTTGAATTGTATCAAGGCATCCTTAAAATGTATCGTCTCTTCGTCAGCCTCTTTCTCTTACTTTTTTCTGATTAGTGATAGGTTTTTCTTGCAGTAGAATTTTATATTGTTTTCCTCGTCCACAGCATTGAATTGTAGAAAATTGTATCGCAGGGTCATCGATATATTCGACATTTTTTCAAAAAATTTTTCAAGTATTGGCTGGTTCTTTCATCCCTGCATATTATGCATATATTTTTGTTCAAATATCATTACTCTTTTCATGATATCAAGAAAAAAGTGTTTGGTATTTATAAACATTGCATCATTTATACTTTGCTACTTAATCTTTCTGGTACTATTTGCTTTTCATATAAAGGGAAAAAAAGATGAGAATGAAAAAAAAAAGTTAAAAATGATTTTTGAAATATTTAGCGGGAAGGATAGCCACTATAAAGATAAAATGTATGTGAAATCGTATGGATTAAATTTTCAGGTCAAATGTAGTCATCATGGTAAATAATATAATAGGACAAGTTTAGTATTTGTCACTATCATCGTGTTGATGTAGATGATAATTACTCATTTATTAATAGAAAAAAAAAAAAAAAAAAGGTAAAAGCTGAAGATATATTATTGTTCAAATGTTCCTTCTTCTTGTATATATTTCAAAAAAAGAAAAAAAAAAGATTTTTCCTGATTTCTATTATTGTTCATTTTCGTAGTTCTCTGTCCTTTCCAGATTATTTTGTGCAAACGAAGCGTTCCGCTCCATAGATGTTATTGCAAATTTTTATCTACTTTCTCATTTTTTATTTATTTATTTACATTTTAATTCCTATTTTTTATTTCTGAATAAATCGTTGTGAAATTTGCATTAAATGCTAACAGAATACATTTATTAAAGTTGATGTGTTTTATACAAACTAATTTATCACATAATTATTAATGATATGTTTTAGGTGAGTAATTTTATCACAATTTTATCAGTTATATGTTTTATACAGATGTTAGCTTATCACAGTATCATTGTAGCAGTTTTATTTATTTACCACCTTTTTTTTTTTTTTTTTCACCTTTTTAATATAAGCTAACAATGGGAAATTAGAGGAGATATTTATTTAATTGGAAGAAAGAAAAAGTGATTTAGAAAACGGGGAGAGAGAAATAATAAAGTAGTAAAACATCTCTAAACATTCCAGTTGTATGCTACAATAATTGTATAGGAAGGATAGTTGCTTTGGAAAGCTTTCAATTGGTCCAGTTCCACTTTGTTTCTCGAATTTTCAACCAAAAATATGAAATTAGTTGCTGGATCAAAGGATGGAAAGGGAAAATCTGTTGCAAAAAAAAGACAAAAATTTTTCTTTTCTTATTTTAAAGTTAATTGCCATTTAATTATTATCATCAGAGTAGGAATTTTACCGTACATTTGTCTCAGCATTTAAAATATATCATAGCCATTCATTCATTGAAAGGTTGGTTACGCGTATACTGTAATACCATTATAATATATAAGGTTGGTTTTCTTTTTTTTCTCCAGAAGTTTGTTTAAAACTGATATCATCTATTATACTATATGTGAATTTAAAAAAAAAAAAAAAAAGAAAGGAAGAAAGTTGTTAGAATTATATTATAACTAAATGTGGAAATATTACATGGAAATAGAAAATGAAAGAGCAAAAAAAAAAATTATTAAGCAAAACTTATCATGAGATTTGCTTGGAAAATGGTATTTAGGAAAAAAATAATAAACTTTAAGGGAAATTCTTATTTACTAAGCATTTTGATATTTAACAGATGGATGATTTGATAAATTTTTAACAGTACTTTTTTTTCTGAATGAGATTTTATCACTTATGCAAATTAATTTAATCACTCATTTATCGTTGTCTTTTTTTTTCCTCTCCTTAAAAAAAAAAAAATCATTTTGCTAATCATAAGTAACGTCACTACCGGTCGTTTCTCGTCTATCTTTGTTGATTTTATAATTGCAATTATGAAGTTAAGTAACAAAATTGAGAATATTTCATTTCTTGTTTCCTCTTTTTTTTTTTTCTACTCAATTTTTTTTCCAGTTATATCTGATTTTATTGGTATTTCCTAGAAATCATCTTATCCAAACTCATCTTCCAATCTAGAATGTGATTTTAGACATTTTAATGATTTGTTGTCATTAACGGAAATATTTATTTTCATACCTCTCGAAATATTCGATCTTGAAGAATTCAAAAATGCTCTTAAAAAGTTTTTATGACTCTTTACTCTTTACATTATTTTTTTTTTTTTTTATTTTGTTCTTATCAGATTTCGATTGGAATATTGCGAGAGAGATTTATGTGATGGAATTTTTGAAACTATCATTTAATTAGGTATATATATATGTCAATTATTAAATTATTTTATTTCGTCATGTTAGTTATCAGTGATATAAAATGTTTAATTTTTAATTGTTAACAAATGATCTTCCCTTATGTGCACAAAGTTGTTTCACGAAATTATTATCACTTTGCCTCTTTTTTTTTTTGCATCAAATTGAATAAAAAAGATCTTAGAAATAGCCTAGCTAAATTAAAAAATAAATTAACCTGTCTAGAAATAGCTTAATACAGTTAAAGGGATAACTTAACCTGACAAGAAATAGCCTAGCTGAGTTAAAGGATAACTATGATCATCAGGAAGAGAAAAGTGAACTGGTTGAAGATTGAAAATCAAATTACTAATAAAGCAGGAATCTCATTTCCATTTCTTCTGAATACCAGTTTCATTGATAAATTGGTTTCCGCTATAAAGTCACCTTTGCTCAAAAAAAAAAAAAAAAAAATTGTTAAAATTTTTGAATTTAATTAAAACTGAAAAATTTTTTTTTTTTTTTCTGTTTAGAATTGAATCAGAAAAAATATCTTTAGAGAAATGCTTACCGCTAAATGCTTTCTGCTTCGATTTTATCGTCTCTATCATTTGAATGAAAAAATTTGTGTCTGTAAATTGTAAATTTCTTCACTGTATGATTCGATTAATTCAATTTTATTTTATTTTTATTCTTTTTTTTTTTTTTTAAAGACACTTTCAAGGTCAACTTCTTTCTCTTCCTGCGCTCATACCCATTAACAATTAACAGTAAGGATTAGGACGCAGCTAACTAAGGGTTAATTACATTGCAAAAATTAAATTAATTTAAATTAAATTGCACTAATTCATATCAGGATGAGCTAAAATGAACTGAAATTGAATTGAACAGAGGTGCGATAATTTAACTGAATAAAGCTGTTGCATTGCATTTCTATGAAAAATTATTTATTAGAATTTGATTTGTACAATTCTTGCTTATTTTAATTTTTTCTTAATAATAAATGGGAAGGAAGGGGAGAGGGGAAAAAGAATAAGCAATAAGTTAGTGCAAATTTGCAATAAACTAGACTCACTCCTAGGTAGGAGCTAGAATGAATTGAATTGAATTGCATGGAATTGTACTAATTTAAGTAAACAAAGTTGACACAATTTCTTAGTCACTTATTTTTTTTTCATACAATTAAATTCATATTCATTTAAGTTGCATTTCAGTACTATTGATTTGTTGGAGAAGAAGGCTAGTGTAAAGTGAGACTTATTTTAATTTTTTTTTTTGATTCATTAAAGAATTAATTTAGAAATTTTTATTATTTAATTCATATTCTTCATATGAATTTTTGAAGCAGTATGTTTAGCATAGTCACTGAATTACCAATCACTACTCAAATTTAATTCCTATTATTATTCCGATTATTAGTTTCCTTTCATTCAATTACAATCATTACTTAAATTTGTTCTCTGTTGTATTAATTCATTCATTATTGTGGGATATGTCAGTGCTCAGTTACAGACTAGCAGACCATTTCATGTTCAAATTTCTCGATTGACCCTTACGAGGGAAGGTCATTCAGTCTGTTCACATTCATTGTGCATCGAAATTACTTTCTCTTTCCCTTTCTTTTTTCTCTCCCTTCTCCCTCTGCCATACAAATTTGTCATTACAGCATAATTTGGATGATTTTTAATCAATTTTTACCTTTTCTTTCCTTTTTTTTCTTTTTTAAACCATTAATTCAACATAATGAACCAGTACTTTTACTGCTAAGTGCTCCTCCGTTCTCATGATTCAGTACGTTAATAATCAGATGCTGATTCGTTATCATGAGTTTAATTCCTTCACAACCAGCTATTTATTCGTTATCAT